>JAOBRG010016461.1:0-23498 GCA_027574985.1 Umimayanthus nakama | reverse complement strand
TTGAAGCTGATAAATTCATAGTTGAAGATGAAATTTCAATGAAAACCCATAAAGTAGAGAGACCAAGGTAAGTGGGGTGAGATGGCACTGTAGTTGGGGCGAGATGACTATCAAGTGGGGCGAGATGACTTGGGGTGAGATGACTCTGGGGCGAGATGACTTGTATTCATTTTGTGTCTCGTTTTGTACTAAGAGGGCTCTGTTGATCTGCAATCTAAAGATAATTCTGTTGTAATATCTTTTGTGTTCCTCCTCAGCTATGCCAAAGAAGATCACCAATGCAAAGATAGCATGTCTGGACTTCAGCCTTCAGAAGGCCAGGTTACATTTGGGAGTTAGTGTTGTGGTTGACAATCCAGAAAAGCTTGATGCCATAAGAAAAAGGTGGGTTTTGAATAAGACGCCAGGCATTTCAGTAGCAATGGATTGAGAGGCGTCCCATGGACTTTATCATTGAAGTCCCTGATATTCATGTAGCTCCAAAAGCAGATGCCTCATTTCCTTTGTGGCGGGGCCCCTTGGAAGTCAAGCGCCTGAAGACTTTAATAAAGCTATCTCAGTGTTGCGACTCCAAATCCAGCCTCCACATTCAACAAAAACAACATTCCATTAGAAAAACAAGAACCAATCAGAATGCAGATAAGAGTGTGAAGTTCAAACATTAAGTTGGACCTGTCAACAGCAGGAAGCACTTGGCTGTTATTTAATATGTGGAAGTACACTAGAACTGAATGGAACGATTGTTTTCTTGGCCCTGGTTTGAAAGAATGCTCTCCTGCGAGATATAAGCTATTGAATGCTTGCCATTTATAATAGTTTCAAAGGCTTTCTTGTGGATATCTTCACCTATGTATGTGGCTTTCACTTCCTTCACTTGAGCATTCATAACCTGGTCCTTTATCCATAAGATCAATTGTGAAACAACTAAAATAATTGCGTTTGACTTCCCAAGAAGACGAGCAGCAAGAAGGGGCGATATTTGATAAACTAAGACTTGCTGAAGCCAGTCAAAAGATATTTGAAATTGTCTGTGCTGAACAAGAGGGCATTGAGCACCATCTCTTGCTCACCTCTTAAGTAGTTTATACTGAACAGTGGCAAAATAGAAGTAAAAACCACTGAAAGCTGATAACTTGTGAAAGACGTGGTGTAAATATAGAACTTACGCTTTGCATGTCTTATATCTTCAATTTATCACAGTAGAATGAAACCAACTGCACATCTGATTGGTCCAGATTGAGCAGGTGTGACGCTGAGATAGCGTTATTAGAGTATGCAGATGTCCAACTTCTGGGGGGTCCCACCGTGAAGGAAATGAGGCATCTGCTTTTGGAGGCTAATACACATCTAGTGTTCGAAAGTTTGTACAAAAATGACACACAACATGAGTTTGTACTTTTTATTTTCGTCACATAACTCAAACTTATGAAATCAAAAAAGCAAAACACATCATTTAATCTTTAATTTCTTTTGCATCAAAGGCAAGGATTAGCTCCTCTGCTCAATAAAATTTTCCATCACCTAAATCTTGTCTGATATGGTCATGGTAAGTGCTATCAATCTTCTGACCAAGTGATGCACAGCATTTCAACTTTTGCATCCCAATTTTTTCGTGTAAAATAAGCATATTTCTTGTTAATAAAATCCCAAGACACTAAATTCTTCAATAGTTAAAATTCTCTTGGTAGGTTACATCTATTAAGGCTAAATTTGTTTTCCTAATTTCTCCAGTTCGAAGTTGTACATGTACATGACTTGTGCCAGTGGTCAGGTAACAACTGTAGCAGTTTACATAATGTAACCAAACTAACATATCACAGGACACATGTTTGTTACACAGAAAACTAAATGTCTTCAAATTGCTGTTCTTGAACTATAGCCATAAACTTTGCATCACTCTTGAAAATCTTAAAGTTCATTTAAAACATGAATTGATTAAACAAGATTAATCTTAAAATAATTATGCAAGGCTCGAGTAAGGTTGTTTAAATAGCCTCTTGTTAATACCCCCAGAGAGTCAGACATAACCAAAGAGCGTATCCAGAAGATACTGTCCGCCGGAGCTAACGTTGTTCTTGTGTCTGGCGGCATTGATGATCTTTGCCTTAAGTACTTTGTTGAAGCTGGGGCGATGGCTGTGCGTCGGTGTAAGAAGGGAGACCTTAAACGAATAGCCAGATCTACTGGAGGTACAACTGTCATTTTAAAAGATTATTACATGATTATAGTCATTGTTAGGTCAGGTAAAAATACATGTACCTGTAAGTATCCCTACCTGACAATAACTCTGTCCCATTTTTCTGTTATTTTTACTTTTCATAGATTTCTCCTAAAAAAGCCTTTGTTGGTGTTTTACTACTGCAATATTTGGTTGAAACAGAGTTCACCATTTAAATCTTCCAAAATCTTTCTGAATCTGACCTTAGCATTTCAAAAATGAGTATTTTAGAATGCTATTGTGATGCGATTTACAACTGCTTCAGGTGTTGAAACATTTTCTTATTTTCTTGATATTTCAGTATGGCTTGGGATTGCTGTATGAGAAACACCAAATGGAAAAACAATTTGGCCGTTGTTTTCAGTCACAAAGCAAATAAATCTTAAAAGAAGTAGAATTATTTTCTCCCTCAGCCTTAAAATTTTAAAAAAAATTAAGCTTACAGACTTATTTTTGTCTTTTGCCTTTTGAAAAGTGTTTTAAAAGTGTTTTGCTGTAATTTAATGCTACTTCTAACTTTGATCTGTGAGTGTAACAATTCTGTGCAGACCTCACTCCTTGTTCTGTTTCTCTGTAACATTCTCTTATTGTCGTCAGGTACCATGTTGCTCACCCTGGCCAATCTGGAGGGTGAGGAGAGCTTCGACGCCAGCATGCTGGGACTAGCGGAGGAGGTGGTGCAACAAAGAATATGTGACGATGAACTGATACTCATAAAAGGGTGGGTTCAACCATTCAGACTGCAATGTGACAATGATATTTCAATATTTCAATATTGATATTTGAATGGCAATTCTTCAGTAATGATTGGTACCTTAAGTAATTAGTGATTCAACAAGGAAAGCACAAAACAAAAGTTTTATATAATTAAATACTTGCCAAGGTCCTTGAAAATTTTCGAAAGTTTGGAGTTGGCAAAAGAAAATTCCAGGCCCTAGAAAATCCTTGAATTTGTTTTGTGGTCCTCGAAATTCTTGGACTGGCAAAATTTTTACCTTTAAATGTAAAAAATAATGAAACTAAGCTATTTGCATAACCTGACATAACAAAGTGTGAAAACGAAATTGGAGGTTCAAGTTTTCCCCAAAGCAAATGCTGTTAAGCTCATTGCTGAATTAATATACAGAATAACAAAGTTTTTTTGGTACAGAAGGACCTAAAATCTGTTGCTAAGGTCTTGGTGCACCAGATTTACTACCTGCCCACTGTTGAGCAAAAAGTATAATTATTATTTCTTAACATGAGTCTAAAAGTTTTGGGGTTTCTGGGGAATGCGAGTGTTGCAAACAAACTGCCTTTTTTATTGGTTCAGCTAAAGTTGCATCTGTTTAGTTCAGTTCATGCCATTCACACTTTTAATGCAAACAAGCAACAAAAATGCCTGAATGATACACAAATAAAAGAGAGCACAAAAAGAAACATTTTCAGCAGTTGTCATCCAAGATGTTTCTAATTCCACTGATAAATGTTGTTGTTGATTAATACTTGATGAGGAAACTTCATTTCAAACCCGAGAGCTTTCAGTAATGGTACTGTACATGAAGAAAACAAGTTTTTAGTTGCTGTGAGACTTTAGGCTTTGATCAACACTGATAAGTTACTCAATGTAAAAAGCAAATTTCTTAAACCGCGAAGACCTGTTTATAGGGAAAGTATGGATTTAGCTTCACAGTTGTAACATTTAGTGCTGAAAGATTGTTAAGTTGTAAGGGTGGTTGTTGTTCAGATTGAAATTGTTGTTAAAAACCTGATTTGTCAATAAAAACCTGTTTTACAGCCCCAAGTCACGTCAGGCTGCCTCCATTATCTTACGAGGTGCAAACGACTTTATGGTTGACGAGATGGAGCGATCTATGCACGATGCCATATGTGTGGTAAAGCGAGTGTTGGAGTCTAAGACTGTTGTGCCAGGAGGTGGTGCCGTAGAGGCTGCCCTGTCAATATATCTAGAGAACTTTGCTACATCATTGGTGAGAACTATAATTCAACAGTCCTCTCCTTTATTGCTGAGATCTCAACAATGCCATATCTATAAACTTGTAATTCTAAAAATAGTCTTAAGTTCTTATGCCTTGAGAACATGCCAAAGCTACGCATTAGCATCAGTTGGATTTGTACTTAAATAGTGATTTTCAGTGTGTTTTGGTAAAATAAAGTACTTACAATACAAAATTTATACCCACAATGATTGCCCTACATGAAAGCAGGAGATGAGCCTGCACAGAGACAAGACAGAGAAAACATTTCTTTTCTCGGGTTTTGAACCCACAACCTTCGGAACAGGTCACTATTGCTCTGCCAATGAGGCTACAAGGCCAGATAAGAGCTGGTTGTGGGGAATTTGATGGTACCAGTATTAATTAGTGACAAATGGCCTGGTACAATGTACATCTCTAGCAAATAAAGTTCAATACAGCAAAAATAATTGTTAACAATGATGTTGACTTTTTTTGTCTTGTTTGACAGGGCTCCAGAGAACAGTTGGCTATAGCTGAGTTCGCAAACTCGCTGCTGGTCATTCCCAAGACACTGGCAGTAAATGCCGCTCAGGACTCGACAGACCTTGTAGCTAAATTGAGAGCTTACCACAACACGTCACAAGTAACTGCTGAAAGAGCCCATCTTAAATGGTAGGTCTTTATCCAAGGGGATTTGAGGTGTGGTGTGCTCAGGACCAAACGATTTGCTTTTGTGGTTAAATAAAGGTTCTTCATACCTAGTTCCCTATCTTTCTATCTACATACTATTCTACCCACCTGCTAACTTAGTCTCACTAATCATTCTACCTACGTACCTATCTACCTGTACCTATCTATCTTCCTGTCTCTCTCTCTACCTGTCTATGTACCAACCTACCTTCCTACCTACCTGTCTACCTACTATCTACCTGTCTACCTACCAACCAACCTACCTACCTACCTACCTGTCTACCCACCGATCTATCTTCCTGTCTACCTACCTACCTTTCCTACCTACCTACTTATCTGCTTGTCTACCCACCTACCTTCCTACTACCTGTCTACCTACCTATCTACCTGTCTACCTACCAACCTACCTACCTTCCCACCTACCTGTCTACCTACCTATCTACCTGTCTACCTACCAACCTACCTACCTACCTGTCTACCCACCGATCTATGTTCCTATCCACCTACCTACCTACCTATCCTACTTAAACAATCTACCAACCTACCTACTTTGGCTTTCTATTTATTATCTCCATGTAACGGTCGTTAGACCAAGTCTATCTAACAAATCTTTTAACTAAACCCAAGACTTGCCATGACATTCTCCAAGTAACTGAACATTGAAAGAGTCCATATGAATAATAAGGAAGGTGGGGAGGAGGTGCTCAGCATTTGATAGACCTTAAAGCTAAAAGGTTCTCACAGCAAGTCCCAAGCAACTGCTGAGTGTCCCGAGGTGTTGTCAGAAGACCCTTGTTGTAAAATCCAGTGTTGTGTTGTTCAAAGTTTTATCTAAACTTTGTAACTTAATTGAACAGCTTATCAAGCACGGGCTGTCACCTGTTGCATTTTAAAATCTTTTTAAACCTTCTCTCACCCCACCGTCTATGGATAATAATTTTGAACCATTGTTCATTTCCAATCTCTTGTGATTTTGTTGGGGGACTTAACAGAACTCACATTCTTGTCAGTTTGAGTAGGTTAATGCTAGTGTTGTGGACTGTCACCTCCTCTAGTAGTTCGATATTTTGAGGCCAATATCCAGAGACTTGTTCTTTTTTTCTATTTCGTTTTTTTAAAGTCTTGAAGTTACCTTTTAACTAGCAATAGAACGAGGAAAAAGAAACACCTTTGGGTTGAGGCCGGACCGGAACCTGGGTCATCCTTTAACTAGTCAAACTCCCAACCAGTGAGCCGACCAGTTACTCGCTGACGAAAGCAGCAATGTGTTATGATGAATTCGAATCCAATGTTTACGCAAACCGGGATCAGTTCCCGCTCAGAGTTTCTGCTTGGCTACCAAAAAGTTTTGGAAAGTGGTCCCAAAATGAATTTCTACCCTGGCCTACGAAGGATGGATCTGTTATAATTAAAGAAACCCATAGCAGTGTTCATCTCCTTTTAGGAAAAAGGTTGGAAAACAAAGCAAACAAAATAAACACTAACTTTTTAAATAATCACCAGTTCGATTGTCTTGCTCATTTCCACAGGATTGGGCTGGATCTAATCGAGGGAACAGTACGAGACAACAAGAAGGCGGGAGTTTTAGAACCCGCAATAAGCAAGATCAAGTGTCTGAAGTTTGCTACTGAAGCGGCGATAACCATTTTACGAATTGATGACATGATTAAGTTGTACCCAGAGAAAAGCGACGATCAAGGCCCCAGCTATCAAGATGCTGTCCGTCAGGGCATGCTCTAGGGATGTAATAATAACACTGTAAAGTCTAGGAGTTGTTACAGACTGGCACAAGAAGTGTATGGTGGGAGTGTTGGCAGTCCTTACCGGTTCAAGCTCTGGAAAGCATGTTATTGATCAATTTCTGGAGAACAACGTGATGTTAAGATATTTTGTGATATGTCGGTTGAGAGTTCTTTGTGATTCAGGCTTGAGGAGATGTTGTGAGACTGCCGGCAGAAGATCGTGTGGTATTTAATCAGCAGTGGCCCTTTTGTATTGCAAGATGAGTGTTACCTAGCAACTAAATCGAAATTGTTTTGCTGTACAAATTATACCGAACAGTTGACTCCCGTTAACTCGAATCCTCGCTAACCCAAGGTAACAGTCATTTCCCTTAAGGTCATATTTTATATAATTTTACCCTTGATTGCTTTAACCTTTTTCTACTTCCCCTCAAGGTTCGAGTTATCGGGAGTCGACTGTACATCTAGTTGTATCTGCAGAATTCTTGTAATGCACTCTTTTGTTTATAAGAACCTTTGAAGAACATTTGACAGGGCTGCCACGGTCCTTGCAAATCCTGGAAAGTCCTGGAAGTGGCAAAAGAAAATTCTAGGCGCTTGAAAGTCCTTAAATTTCGGTTGCGTTCCTTGAAAATTAGACGTTCTTGTAAAAACAAGAATGTATTTGAATGGAAGGTTGTTCAGGCACGGCTGCTCTACTGTAGGTTGGTCTTTGCTGTGCTTCGTGAAAGCTAAATAATAAAGGACACGGTAAATGTTGATGGAAGTTCGAAGTTTGATGTCCAGAACCTAATGGCCCTTTCATCTATCTTGTTCGTACTTATTTTTGTGCGCGTATTTCACGAGACTGTAAATATCGAATTGTTGTTCTCGATGATTATCTTGCCGAAATATTAAAACTCGCATGACATTTTTTTTGCGTTTTTTTTTCACAATTATTTTTTTAGATCGCGAAAATGAAGTCTTGTAAGAATAAGTGCGAACATGGAAATCTCTGTCCCCTACAAGCAAAAAAATTCGCAGAAACAAAGGTCGGCATGAGTGGAATCCATAACGATTTTTCCTGGAATTTTCGCGAGATTATTAGAGACTGGACACGAGAAAAACTATCAGAAGTGTCTCAATTTCATATGTATTTCAAGATTGGACACATTGGCCGATTGGACACATTGGCCGCGCGGGTGAACCCGGGTCGAGCACGAGGAGGCGTTTCAGGACAGGGCCAAAAGAAATATATTCGACGCGTCCCAGAGGAGGATAATCAATACTTGAAATGCATCTTAGGTAAAATACAAATTCGGTTTCATTGGTCTCCTACCGGACTTTCGTTGAGTGAACATCTCCCGGTGAAGTACATGTAAAAAGAAAGCGATTTTTTTCGCCCTAAAACGCTTTTTGGACCTTAGAAATTAAATAAGACAAGTCCAAACAAGTGAAGATGCAACTTAAATACCATAAATTTTGATATTGTCAAAGAGTGAAGTAAGGGTAATTTACCGAAGACGCACTACTTGTCTTCACAAGCCTAGCTGCAGCAGATGTCAACACGACATGCACAACAGACGTTTCTATCACTTCGACGGAGCATCCTGGCTACATATGATGATTATGTGATTGTGAGCTTCACATTGTTATTTGTATTTCTGAAAATGACTGGATAAAAGCTTGTTTGTTTCCCGAGAAATTTCTGATTTACAGAGCAGACAGTGAATCGGCGAAATGAACTGATCACTCCCTGAATTAACCAAGTAATGGAGTCAGCATTAGCGTTTTCAAGAAAACGAGGTTAGGTTATTCTTATACCTGGTCAGTGGTGGTGTTTGCTTCTTTGGTTTACAAAGGCTCTTGAAACATTTTTGTGAAAAACGCGCCCTTGTTGCCTCATTTTAATTGGTTGTTTTTGTCACGTGACGGTTGATCATGCCTCGTTCCCAGTCCCTTGACCCGCGGATGGCACTGGGAACGAGGTTGCTCTGGGCCTAAAACCGGAACATGTTCGACATACCAGTTGACAAAGAGCCCTGAGTTGCGTCACAAAGAAGGACATATGCTGTCACTTTGAAACAATGAACGATGGCACCTCACTTGGTGTATCGAGCATCACCCCTAAAATCTGACGATCTCAAAAGACAGCTTCAAAAAATTTTATAAGGAGAATTATGACGTCTCCAATACACCAATTATTCACACTTAGTAAACCCTTTTCACGAAAAAGGAGCCCCTTTAAGCCCAACGATTATTTTTGGTGAGCCCCCGTGCTGAAAGAGATGATGGCTCTCGTCAGTTTCTACAAACCCTCCTCCCCACAGGCTTAACCAGTGAACTTTGCAAACGGACGAAAAACTGTTGGCTAACAACATTGAGCATGTATATACGCTAGTTTCTAACCTGTTTGGACGCAAAACCATAGCTTTAAGTGTGTGTTTTTCCAAAGAGTTAGTTTGTTTGCTGTGCGAGCGCCGAACCGATGGTGCGAGCTTCATCCAGGGGTCCGGGGGCATGCTCCCCCTGAACATTTTTGAGATTTGCACGTCTTGAATCGCTGGAAACGCACTAATATTTTTAAACCAGGTACATTTACTCCTTCTGTGGAAGTTGTTTTACGATTATAAGCAGTTCTGACGGCCAAAAAATAAAGTTACCGCCATCCAGAAGAGTGCTAATGCGTGAGAAATACTAGTGTAAGCGTGAGGTTACATCGAAATCCATGAGACTTTACTAATAGAAAACAATAGGTTAAATTTTCCATAAATAGTACCGTTTCCTCCCTAAAAATTAATTATCTGCGGAATTCCGAAAGGAAGTACATAAATGATATCGTATATTCTTCTGAGGAAACATCGTTCAGGTTATTTGCAGATGATAGAGACGTACTTGCTTCTTAAAACTTAAAAAAGACCTCGAAATTCTCATGAACAAAGAATTAAGTAAAGTCAAGAATTGGTGCGATGCAAACAAATTGTCAATCAACTTTATAAAACCATGATAATCAAATCAGCCCAAAAGAAATTTAAAAAAAAAAATTTAAATATAAAAGAAAACTGCGACCTTCGACACTGAGGGCATTACCTTCTAGCTGTTTTTCATCTCTGCGCTCCTGGAGTGGTGAGTCCTTCACCTCTTAGGGGCGAACCATTTGATCTATGAGGGGGGGGGGGGGGGCTTTTTTGAAAAAAAATTTCCTGCAAGCCAGGTTCTCATAAAAAATTCTTGCGGCATATTCCCAAGGGAAAATATTGCAGTTCAAAAAAATATTCCTGAGCTAGGGTTTTGTATCAAAAAAATTCTTGCACACTATGGGACATGAAAAAAAAATTCCTGCTACCAAAAAAGCCCCCCCCCCCCTCAAAGATCAAATGGTTCGCCCCTTACGAAGCTTCAGTAACCTAAATGATTATTCTTTACTAAGAGTAAGATACATGTATGTTTTATTGATGAACGATTAATAACTTCCTGTTGATAAAGTAATACGTGAAAAAGTCAAGGGTGGAATTTGGGCGTTCAATGTAAGTTAGGTTAACGGGTCAAAAAACAGGAACTTCAATATAAATGTGAGAAAACCGGTTGTCTTCAAACCAAGAAAATTTTAGTGTGTTGCGAATTCAAATCCAAGACTTTGCAGAAAAGTTTCATTATAAATTATTCAACTTTAAATTGTGCGAAGAGTGCATTTGAGATTAATTTGAAAATAATTCGTTTAGTCACTAATGCCTGAGTAGACGCGTGTCTTGCGCTATTGGCGGTAGCTTGGAGCCTACGCACTTTGTCCATTTTGTAAAACTTTGGTACCCTGCTGTTCAGAGCGAAGCTGTTGCCTATATTAATAAAATCTTTTTTTGTTTTGAGTCACGCAAATTGTGCAAACAAGCTGTTAGGCTCGTGATCGTGCACGGCTGGTTTTGCCACGAACTTCGCAGGTTTTTTCACCGCTCGTTTTTGTCACGAGTTTCGCAGGTTTTGACTCCTCCATGTTTAAATAACACAGGACATGGCTAACCGTTTTGTATCTTGTGTTTGTGTAGCTTGATCTTTGCCGTCGTTCGGCATTCTGAACAGTTATATTGCTTGCGAATACAGCAAACATCTGAATAAGGTCTAACGATCGGGAAGAGAAAAGCTGAAGAGCACCGAGCAGCCAATCAGACAGCCGCTTTGTATTGTTCTCTCTGTCACGTGGTAAATTCCAATACTGTCGTCCTTCGACAGCGGAGATAAACAAAACCCGAACAAAAGAGTACGGCGTGAGACGGATGAAAATTCCTTCACACATGTTGGCGCGACTGAGACGAAGCTTATCTTTTGCTAAGCTTTTGTTGGTCGGATGAGATGGATGGGATCTATGACTATGAAATCATCAGGCGATTGCCGGCGTGTTAGCGAGGATTTTATGTCTGATCGCGATGGCTGTTCGAGCCCTGATCACTCCGCCAAAGAGTTAAGCACAGAACGATCGAAGAGTATTGAGTTAGAACTTGCACCGTTATGGGGAGATCGAGCCCCGGGAAATAACAACACGGCTTCTGGGCAAAATGGACGCCAAGCTCGTGTGGGTATCTTAGGAAAGACTTCTTTGAAGAGTGCATCTGTGAATTACAAGGACAGGTACCGAAAAATTCGAACTGCAAGCTACAACTTTTTGGAGAGACCAAGCGGGTGGAAAAGTGTCTCTTACCACGCACTCTTGTAAGTTGTTTAACGTTTCGTAATCTTTGCTTCACTGAATTGCTTGAATGAAATCTTTCACAGAAATAAGGTACAGATGTATTGAATTTAATTCAGGTCATTTGCATTTAATGGTTTAGTGTTTTGGTTTGCCATTCCACCTCCGCGCACAGCGACACACAGGTATTAAGAGTTTGGTTGCCAAACTGCAAATTGTTGCTGTATACAGTACACAGCATTGGCATGTAGTCAGAATACCTGACCACTTCGAATATATTTTTTCTCAAATTGTTGACACTGCACCTTCTAATCAATGATTCTCATTGAAGAGCTATAAAAGTTTGATGAAGCAAATACATTTTCTTTGCACTGAGAGCGGTCCATACTTTGTTCGTTTGCTTTGATTTTTTTGCTCAACTGATGGCCCGGAGTTATTTGCTTAGTTTTCTGTTTACCTAGAAGCTTTCAGAATTATCGATCCGGCTTTGGAGATAAAAAATGCTTTAAGGAAATACTAATTTCTCATTATGCATTGGCCTTGAAAGACTCCACTTCTAGTCATTGAACTTGAATTGAATCTTGAACGCTCGGGTGTTATACATCACTGGCTCTGTAGCTGATCTGTCGTGCACCGCAAGGCCCGACTCACAAACATGAAGTTTGTAAACATGGTATCGTAAAACTGTTTACTGTGGTCAAAACAAATAGCGAACCATTCGAAGTATGAAATTAGCAATTAAGCCTTTGCCAGCTGTTCTGGCGCAACATTGTCATCCATTACCGTGCGTTCAGCTTGTTTGAATCCCTCTCAATTTTTAGCAGTTGTTTACTTATTATAAATCAATTTTCTCTACTATTGAAGTTTCGTGCAATGAGCTGATCGTTGTTTGTTGAGTAAAATAGCTAAGTGTCGTGATCTGTAAGCCATCGTCTGATTGAGCAGTTGCTGCAGAAGATCGCCAGATTATGTTTTAGTCGCTTCCCCCGCATATAAGCCATATTAAACTTAAATCCAAGGACCACCAACGCGAGACCCATATATTATAGATATAGTTATAATGGGTTGATGCACAACAAGCTCAGAACTAAAAAAATATTTAGTTTAGTGTAGCTTGTAATTGTATGTATACGCTATTTTCAAATTTTATTGTTCTATGCTTTCATGTTCATATGCCACTTAGAAATATTCAAATGAAGCTAATATTTTTATTTCAAAAAAGTTTCTCTAGTTCGACTCCCACGTACTAAAGACTTAGCTGGCCTTTCGGGGATATTTTTTTTCAAAATGAAAAGTACGAGTGAAACATCGTCAATATCTGAGTTTTTTTTTATCCTTTTTTGTGCAAAAATTTTGAGCTTTCGATATATACACAATTTACCATTGTTTTCCAATTTTGCCTTGTACTACATGATTGTGAATTAATTGTGTCAAGAAGTTTACTGTACATCAATATTATGTTCATGGTAATATTTTTTATGCAAACTAGTGTTTCAGAAAATATCACAGACCCATAAAGGTTTTATTTGGATAAAAATTTAATTTTTCTCAAACAACACGCCATGGTTTTGTTATTACTGTCCTGCTATCAAGTTTTCAGTGTTAATATTTAAAAAAATAGCTTATATTTTCCCTCAGTCATCATATCTGTACAAAGGCATAAATATGTTGGGTATTAATTAAATATGATATTAATTTTTTCCTAATTCTGTGGTATTGAACATGTGGCCAAATTGTAATTGTTTTAGCCTCATGCCAGCATAATGTCCAACAATACAATCCATTTGCTAGTACTGAAATCCAAGGTATTGCCTTGGAAATAGTTAGCTGGATAGCACACGTACACTGGGCAGCAAACAATCATAACTAAATTTGCATATATTTTTTTGTAAAATTTTAGGATTTGCATGTTTATATTTAATTTTTATTTGAAATGTGCAAGTGCCCTTTTGGAAAAAGTGTAATTTAATTGTTTTATACAGTAAGAACTATCCATTTGATAAAAATAATCATAGTAATTAGAATTTGATTGATTTTTTGTG
Source organism: Umimayanthus nakama (assembly GCA_027574985.1). Taxonomy (NCBI): domain Eukaryota; kingdom Metazoa; phylum Cnidaria; class Anthozoa; order Zoantharia; family Parazoanthidae; genus Umimayanthus; species Umimayanthus nakama. The sequence continues at coordinate 10,188 of JAOBRG010016461.1, read as the reverse complement.
TTTTACGTGTATAGAGCAAGTATACATGTTGATCAATTCTTAACAATCAGCTGTTAATACTCTGTGTGGAAAGAACCATAAAATTCTAATAGGCTTGTTTAAAAAGTGTTCATTAGAAACACAGATCTGAGGCAGAATATTGTGACAAAAGTACTTAAAGTGTTGCTTGTTTGTGAAATATTAAACAGCTGGGCCCAGTTGTACGAAGAGTGGATAACTTTATCCAGCGGATAAATCGCTATCCAGTGGATAAAAATGACTCGTTCTTGATTTTGATTGGGCAACGCGCCAGTCTTATCCACTGGATAAAGACTTATCCGCTGGATAGAGTTATCCATTCTTCGTACAACCGGGCCCTGGTGTTTTAGTTGAGTGAATCAACTTTGCTCGCTGTTTTAAGTATAACAAAACAAGAAAGGAATCTGTTTACACTTTTTTGTTTTTTTAGAATGTTGGTTTGTTTAAATGAGAGTTTTCGTATTGGTGGCTAGATTCTGTAATATCTATAAAACCAGAAAATGATTTCTTGTTTTACCAGTGAATCCTCAGCCAGATACATAGAGAAATTATGGAAATTGAAAGTAGCCTGTTAATTCACATATATACAGTCTTGAGTCTTAAAATTGATATGGGGACTTTTTTGTTTTTAAGAAGAACTTCTGATTAATGTATTGATGAATTTTACTAACAGCATAACTAACACTTTATTCTGCAGTGGCTTTGTTTTAGATATTATGACATTCCAGGGTCTTTAACATTAAATTACAGAACCTATCTCAGCGTTTTTCTTTTGACAATAGCAATCTGTTTATTAAGTGACTAACACATCAAACAAAATGAGGTCTAATTGCCTGCAAGACCGAGAACGTTCACAAAAATAATGGCAAAACTTACTGCATGTTTCAGATCAGCTCCAAACTTGCCCGTACATTTGTGTATATAATGAGGTTTTAAGCAACAATTTCTTATCTACAAGACAGTACAGTGCAAAAAAGAGTTTAAAGGAAAAATTTAAAATGTCTTGTTGCTTGTTTCCCAAAATAAATAATGTTTGTTTTCATGGTAATTTACATTTTTTGTAACAACATTAGTTTTGGAACTGGTAATGACTTTTCACTGACACTAAATAATATTATTGTAAAGACTGGTTGTTGAAAAGCCAGTAATGTAAACGGTCCATCAGCACTTCAGAATTTGGTTTGAATTTTCAATGCAGACCTACCAAGACACTTGCCGTGAGCGTGCGTCACACTCCTCAACACTTTTTCACACTCTCATATGCCTGAACCCACCTCAGACCTGCTTTTTTGTGTAACTCTCTTTTATTTTATTTTCGAATGATTAATAAATATGTTTGTTCATATGAATATGAATATTTCCAGTCTAAATCCTAAATTTGTGTTAAATTGTGACCTTAATATGAGGTACCGTAATTGTGCCCCAGTTTCCTTGAAGAACTTGTGAAGCCAGTCCAATTTTTGTTTTAGAAACATGTTACACTTGAATGGTCCTCTGAATCTGCAACATCACCACAGCCTCAACAGTACATGCCGGTGCCAAATTTAGTTTCTAAAAACGTAAGAAATCACCCTTTCTGGTAGTTAAACTTTGAAAGTTTCCAAGAGGAGCAATTCCCCGGATGCCGGTAGAAGATCCAGGTGGGGGGTTGGGTTGTCCCCTTTCCCCTTTTCCATTTTTTTTTTACAAATGAAAACAAAGTTTCCGAACAAAAAACTTGCATTTAACTAGTAAGGAATTTTTCTCTAAATGCTCAATGGAAATGACCCTTTTAGAGATTCAAATTTTCTAAAATGCAAACTTTGACCCACTTCAGTTGTCGCATGCCCAGCAATTCTTCAACCTTGGCATCTTTGTCGATGATGTATCAGAAAATGCGTGCATAAAAATCAGAGTATGGAGGATAAAAGTTCATTGATTATAAATATACTAATTAAAAATGTACTTTTAATTACAGATTGTTTTTAATTATTGCAAGCTTGATAGTAAGTGTCATATCCTCTGTTCAGCATCCATCAATTGATCGGGGAGCTGTGGCTCTACTAATGTTCACTTTGGTAAGTTCTTGAAATTGTGAGACAGTATTACATAATATGATATTGTACCCAGTTACTTTTTATGTGATGACTGTAACTCTAGTCTTGGGCTAAGCAATCAGAGTTTTTTCAGGCTTTCAGCCTAAATTGTTCTAGATCCACATATTTTTAGTTGTGTATATTTACTTTCAAACACTGTTCCCAATACTATTTTAATGTTAATAAAGATTAGTTGCTCCAAGAACGAGAACTTCAACAGCCCTCCCCCTCTGTAGCGCTCTGAGCTACATACAGTATTTATTAAAGAGTGTCCTTTATTCAAATAAGTACGAAGTTTGCTATTTTACACACCCTTATTTATAAATAAAATAATTGTAATTTTTTTTTCATTTTTCTTTTGTACAGGAAGTTATTCTTCTTGTCATATTTATTATGGAGTATATTGTTCGTATGTGGTCAGCGGGCTGTCGTAGTTGTTACGTTGGATGGAAAGGAAGATTAAAGTTTGCTTTGAAACCGTTTACAATTCTAGGTAAGTATGAGAAAGGCTGGGAGGTTTGACTTATTGTTTGCCATCCAGTCTTATGGCATTTTTATTTCCACATGAGTGGTCTACAAAGTAAGTTCTCCTGTTGAAAGTAAAGACCTACTTGTTAATTATCTGGATCATGGAAATGAAGGAGCCTGCAGTTGTTCAAGTTTACTGAGAAAAGCAACTTTAGCTGCAAAATTTGAGAGTTTACAAGTGTTTTAGAAATTGAAATTAAGTTGCAAGCTGCAACCACCAATATGGCGTGGCTTTACGAGCATTGTGAAAAAATGAAGAGCTCGATGCAAAAACAGGCTAAGTGAGGATTTTCAACCACCCTTTACAACACCTCAAAAACATCTTGGTAAATTACTTTCCTGCAATGTTAGGAGAACCAAGTGGATCATATTATGTAGCCACAGCATTGCTGTTGTTGTCTGAATCGGCCTTCCACCCAAATCTTATGTGCCAACTTTTCTATAATACTGTAATTGCTGCTGTTGGGGGTTAAAAACACTTCCGCTCTTGCCCGTGGTGGATGTGACTTAACTTTTGAAAAAGCTCTTGGCAAACATGAAGTTCACACCTTAAAAACAATTTTGTTCATTGCTTGTGGGCCTTACTTAACTAGGCTAGGCTACTCAGTTTTCACTTTGAAACATTGTTTTTTCATTGTGTTTGCACTTTGAACAACACAGAGTCAGAGAACCAGAAAGGGCTTAAGAGCTCCCAGAACGAGACAATAATAATAAGCATTTGTTGAGATTTAAGTTCTCACCAGGCTTAGACAGAAAAGGGTGCCCCTTTTATCAAGTCAGTATATCATTTGCATCGCAATACAATTTGTTCTGGTCATAATTCGTCTAATATTTTTACAACTGATGAAGCAAATGTACTCTTGTCTCTAAAACAGAGATAAAATCCTCGTTTTAAAAGTCTAAAAGTAGTAACAAATATTCAGTGTTTTTGTGAACATTTCAATGGAAAATATACATGTATATATTCAAGGTAAACAGATCTGTGCATTTTGGTACAAATCGAGTGCCTGACTAAATGCATTTCTTTCAAAAAGCTCTTTCAGTACTGTCTGTTCTCGTTTTGTTGATAAATATTAGAATTATGCTGTACAATGCTAGTCGTGTACATTCTGTTGTTTTCTAATTGGTAATAAATTTTAGCCTTTTTGGATTGTGTATTTCAGATTTAGCAGTAATTGTGGCATCGTTAATTGTACTATCCTTAGCGTGGCCCGACATGGTTCATCAGCATGCAATCAGGTAATTAAGTAAAATCTGTTGTTGCTGCAAGTAGTTACCTGTAAATAATAAAAATGTTCTGTGGAGCAATTTGGGACAATTTTTGATGTCATCTTTTAAAGTATCTGAAATTAAAGATCCATTTATTATTCTCACCATCATTGAACAATACAGTGAACCATATGTAAAAGCCATACCCCAAAGCACCCTGGGTCACAATGGACATGGAACATATTCACTTCAAATGCCTTAAAGTGATGCCGACTCGATACTTGCAACCTAAAAGGTTGGGCAAATTTACAACCAGAAAAAAGGCGTCCAAAGTGTCAATTTCAAAGTCAAAAATTGCTAAGCTTTGTACTTCCCTATACTCTGTATTGGAATTGTGATAGGTATGTGTCTACATGTATATTGTTCTTAAAATCAATTTGGCTATCTTCACTAATGTTTTTTTTCAGTACTTATCAAGTATAACTAAGAAACAATGAATCCTAGAAACAATACAAATGAACAAAAAACTTATCAAGTTTCCAGTGTCTTTTAAGGTGAAGTTAGATGGAGTTGGAGACGGACCTTCTCACCTTGAAGCATCTAAGGCTATCTTGTGACCTCTTCCTTTTTGTGTTTCAAGAGAACTTTTACAACAAGTTTCATCTGAAGCCGATTCAAATTCTTATATATACTAGAAAGAGAAAGTTAGTTCAGAATCATTTTCAGCTCTTTCATCTTGCCTTCCATCCTCCGGTTTCATCCTCACCCCTGCCTTCTTCCTCCCCATTACGGTATTATTTGCGTGTATTCCCCCCTGGGCGAAAATACTGACTTGTAATAGTTGGAATCAAACTCCTTTAACATCAAGCTGCGAGACAGAAAAGAAAGGAAAAGTTTTCTTTCTTAGTTTTTCCTCTTCAAACGTCCAAGACAGTCTGATTGTACACCTTCCGCAAACTAGTATTTCTTATCTTGTAAGGCTGTTGTTGAAGAAGGGGCTTTACTCGGAGTATATACCTAATTTTAAGTATTTTGAGTATCTTAAAATGTACTTCATTCAGCTGTTGTAACATGCACTGTCACTTGCACAATTTAATATTTAACAATCGAGTTACTTGATTTTACATAAAAACACATTGATGCTAATTTTAACTAATGGAAAGTACATAATCTCAAGCTGAAATTCTTTGTCCACCTTCGAATTTTTGAAATGCCTGCAGGTAGGTTTAGAATACTTACGATGCGTGTTAGCAAATTCTTTATAGATAGTTAGAATTTGTAATAGTGAAAACGTAGGAGTTGTTGTTACCACTTTATATTAAATTATAAATCTTAATTTTAAAAAGGCTCTTAATTGCTCTGAAGTTCGGCGTGTTTGTTATCCTTTGTGGCATAATTTCTAGATGTTGCCAGAGAGGAGATTTACTGGTACTTAGGGTAAAACCCGCAAAGATTCAGTGTCGTTGGCAGCTTCACGTGCACGAACCTGTCAATAAATTTACCGGTTTCAAGAAAGATCTTATTTGAAACAATTTCTAGGCATACATTACAGTGGAAAATTAACGCTTCGCCAAGCAGATGAAGTCTCCAAGAAATTAACGCCAATCAGATAGACGTGATTGGAAGTGATTAATATTTTCAAAGTTTTCAACAAAATTAAGTTGCTTTGACTCGAAGTTAAGACTTCTTGATCAAGAACAAATAACGCGAACAAAAACAGGTAATAGTCGGTGACATACGCGAACAAATGTCTGTCAAATACAGAGTGACCCAATTGTTTTGTTTCTCCAAACGTTTGTAATATGAAAGACTCGCGAATTGAGACAAAAAAACTAACATAGTCAAGTTAGCGTACTGCTACACTGTATATTGACGTTGCCAAAATTGTGACTACCAGAAAATGAAATTACCATTCTATCAAGTTAGCATTGCCCAAATCAGTGTTCTACCAAATTAACAATACCAAATTGAGCGCTCGGCCAAATTAACATTGCCAAACCTAAACATTTCCAGAAAAAAATGGTTAACGAAACAACGCGTATTTATAAAATTCACTATGTTTTCATAAGCGTTAATTCTCAGTTATAAGGTAACATTAGTTTGTTGTTTCTACCTGGACCACAAAGGTGAGTCCGTGACTGTCTGCTGAATTGGGTTTTCAAATTTTGAACTTGATATGTTTCTCTACAAAATGCAGTATTGTGGTGAAACGTCAGTATGAGCTTCATGATATTTTTGAGTTGTCAAAAGAACTATGTCACTAAGTAAGTTTTTTGTTTACAAGTGTAATGGCATGGAACTTCTCTTTGCAAGATACAGAATAGACGGTTTTCATGGGAAACTAAACATTGTAGACAGTACTTTTTTTGTTACTTTTAGCAGAGACTCTATTTTTCTCCAGTGAGACGCGTTTGCAATTTTTTAAGTTTTCGAGCTTTTGCTTGGTCTCAAGAGTTTCATGCTCAGCGTTTGCCTTGTTTTTCAAAGTGTACAAACTAGATTCTTTAGCAACCCAAAGTTTTGGGCTACAATGAATAATAAGTGATCTTTGAGGGGAACCATAGTTGCGACATAACGTTTCCTTTCGTAAACGGTCCATGCAGACTTAAACAGTCAATGCGAACTCGAACAACACTCTTTGCCGTTTTCATGAACAGGACGCAACCATGATTGCACAAACAACTAGTACTAACCCTAACTCAATTCCGAGCCGTCATCTTAATCCAAATTAATACTTAACGAAACAACTTATTATGAAAAAGAAAAAGAAAACAAGATAACGAAGGATAAAAGAATTACCAGTACTGCCGACTCGCCAACAAACTCATGTATTTTTTCCGCAAATGTGTTACAAATTTTGTTGAAAATTGCGTTGACTATTGGACATGGCATTGTCGTTTGTAAATTAATGATATTGCCGTTTGTAAAAGGCATTGCTGTTTGCTTCATTTTTTCCAATCTAATCAAGTGTTAGTTATGAGTAGCTAGAAAATGTGTTGACATTTTTCAATACTGACGATGACAATGAAAATATGAATAAACATAAGGGTATGTTCGCTTAAGTACTATCCACTCACCCAACCTCTCTTATCCATGCAAGTGATTCTGAGGTCCACGAGTGAAAAAAGTGTATCTTATGACAAAGATGTCAACATTTTGGACTCGGCAATTTGTGAGATCTATGTTAATTTCAAATTACAAAAACAATGCAGAGAAGACTTGCAAAATATGCTGCAAATGGAGGAATGGTAAAGTGAAAAATGCCTTTGAATGCACGATTCTCACAACGAGTATATTCAACAGTGTTGACGTCTCTGTTATAACTGTTGTGCCTACGTTTAAGTACCCAAGGCATGCTCAATGTTTTTTGCTGTCTTTTTCCCTTTTTTGTGTCATCCGAGCTTTCCTATTCTAACTTGTGCGTGTTGATTTGGAAAACCAGGGATATTGCAATGTTGAGGTTAGTAGAAACCGAAAGACTTATTCAATACCAAATCTTGTTTTCATATCATGCAGCGACCCAAGCTATTTGCTCTACATACAAGAACAGCCATATATTTATCTGTAAGTTCTTCCGCGCAGGGGAATTCTTGGGAGTTACGGTGATTAGGGGGTGCTCCCACACAAAAGTTTGTACATAACCCTCTGGGGTAATGTTGGATGGTTTGTACCCCTCTGCCAAAGTGCAAGAATGTGTTGGGGGTGTGTTTTGTTTTAAAGTTACTTTGGAAGTGCCGTAAACAGTAATGACTGTCAACTTACTTTAATTTGCTTTGTGCAATTTAGTTGACAAAGTCGGTATTCACTTTGTATCTGTTTGCTATTTTTTAAAAAATAATCCTATCACGAAGTTTAGTTTGTTGTTCTTAAGGCTATGCTGTGTTTAAAGTATTAGTTCAACGTTTTCCCCCTTTATCAAGTTTTCCATTCAAACGTTTTAGACAGAGAACGCAGCCAAAACTCAACCAAGTAAACGAAAGCATTTAAGCAGGCCAGGTATAGGATTTGCTATCAAGGAAGATTTTCATTGAAGTTATCAAGAAACGACCACCGGGTGGCATCATAACATCCCAAGAATTCCCTTTGGAACTTGTTTAAACGATGTATAAATTATAATTTTGACCTTTGGTTGGTAGCAACCCAAACTGCTTTGCTAATGTAAAAAATGCTAAAGCTAAATCGTTTCCCGAGCCAAATGGCTCATAGTGTTAGTGTTAATATGGCGACCACATAACTGGCTTGGTAACTCAACGACCAGCGTGAGCGACGGTAACCAAGCATCATTCTACTGTCAGGTCATTACAGGCACACTTAAACACGTAGCTTTGTGGCACTCTCGGCATCCGGTGGTGAATGGGCTCATGAAAAGTAGCGCAGATTTTTCTCTAAAGTTTGTTTGTGCAGTGCAGCCCGAAGATGCTCTTCAGGATTTGTAGGCACAACAATTGTCATTCTTTCATATTCTAAATTTCTCATGTATGATTTTGTAAAGTTACTCATAACCACTCTTCAGTGGAAACAAAATGCTTGTTTTTTCATGATTTTTCCAACTTTTGTAAATAAAGTGGCGTATTTTTTCTTGGTATTTTGATGGCCTTGCAGACTCTTAAAAGTCTGGGAAATGTCGAAAGTCTTGCAGCGTCCAGGGAATTTTGAGGTTAAGGCTTTATCCTACCCTTTGAAAGTACAATGAAAGTTCCTTATATATACCAAATACCAAGTCCATGGTATGAAAGGTATCAAAAGTGGAGGGGGGGGTCCGATTGACCCCCCCCCCCCGCCCTGATGCCTTCGTGTAACTATTTTTATCTTATGCTTTCTAGGGTTAAGTTATATGTATTTTAGTTTCTGGACACTTGTTGTCTCACGTTACTGAATTTGGCTGGAAATAGTTTGGAGTCTTAAGAAACCCCATTTTTGAAATCGTCCTACTGGGTGACCAAGACGTACTTGGTTGAAAATATCCGTTTTTCTTACTGTACTACGTCAATTCGTTCAGAATTTTTTTTTAGACTTGTATTACCGAGAAAAAAACTGTTTCAAGCGTAGAAAACAGTCCTTTGTTAGTTCTAGAACGTTAGTTTCCATTCATGTTCGTTCATTCACCACCGTTTGCCTTGGATTTGTGGCTATTGAGCGTTGTTCGCATGACGTCATCGCCACCATGCTAGTGTACTTCTCACAATAGAGTGCTCATCAATGACAAATTGTTTGATACATCAACATGTCCGTCCTCTTATTTGTCTTTTATGTCTCTTGGGATTAAATGAAGACGCTCTACATAGATTTCAACAAAATAACAGCATTAAGGCTCTTCTTTATCAGTAACTGCTGTTCATTAACAAATGCGTCTGATTACGCACTGCTTCTTAACATTATTTTCGCCTTAACTTCACCTGCTATGTCCTGTTCATTTTACGTTTGTTTGCATAATTTTTGCAACATCCATATATTGCAAATCAGTGCTACCTTTAAGAAAGAACTTTGTTGAAAGCAAGGTTCATCCCAAGCTTTTTTTTGCGAAACAATCTGCATAATAAAATATGAGTTATAAAGAGTGTGGGTTTAACATACAGAGACATTTTAATGTAACATTTTTGCATGTTATGGTGCTAAACAATAGTGCTCTCTGAAAAGAAACATTGCATTTTTTGTACCAGTATATTAATTGAGATTTTCTCAGATGACCTGCGACAGATTTGATTCGGAGATAAGCTGTCCACGTTCGCGTGTGTTCAGAAACTAGCATAGAATATCGTTTGAACGAATCAAGTATAACTTATGACTGGATGCAAAAATATAAACAGGACTGGCATGAAGCTGTTGGCTGGTAACAACGAGGAAAGTAATGTAAATAATTAATAAATCCATCCCAGTATCTCATACGTAAACACAGTCTCAGTGGACACTAAAATTAGGTAATATTTCGTTAAAAAGTAATGTTTTATTTCTATGTAGGCACTACTAAAGTAATTTTGAATATTGTTAGTGGTAAAAAAATAAAAGTTTTAGTCTTTAGTTGGTACTGTTAAAGTAATTTAAAACATTTGTGGTAAAATAATGGCTTAAAAGTGTTAAAATAATAAACTTCTGTAAATTCTAGCTACACGTGTGGATACTACACATTTAAACCTTGTAGAAAATAAATCATTACAATTGATAGTAAAGGTAAATGGTAGTCAATGAAGAGTGAGTTTTAAATGATTAAGACGTACAGTATCGTATAGACATCCGCGTATGTTGTAATTGACGTGCTTAATAGTTTAGTAGGTGAAACGAACCAACTGTGGCTTAGTTTGCTATGCGATATAAATAGGCTGTGTAGTCAGTGCGAATTCTTTTTCTAGAAAAGATTAGT
>JAOBRG010016350.1:0-23499 GCA_027574985.1 Umimayanthus nakama | reverse complement strand
CCCCCCCCCCCCCCCCCCCCCCCCCCCCCCCCCCCCCCCCCCCCCCCCCCCCCCCAAGGGTTGAACAATTTTATATCGATTTGGATGAAACTTGGTAGACAATTAGTGAAACCTTTCTTGACTTGCATAAAAACTCTAGACTTGCATAAATTTGCATAATTATGCAAGCTATCTATGAAAGTAGGCGAGGAAAGAGCATATCTCTAAAAATCCTCTCAAGAAGAGGAGTTAAAATAAACCAAAATAAAATGTTTGTAATATTGTAGGTAACAGTGAAGTGAAGATCCAAGATTGTTTATTTTTGGAGTTCGACCTGCCAGCATCATTCTAAAATCCCTCTCGAAATGGAGGAACTAATCGAAACAAAACCAAACTGTTGTAGTATTGTAGGTAACATGTCCCTGTAATATTATAACACACTTGGTCATTGCTCATTGATAACTACCAAACAAAAAATGTCTATTTTTGGAGTTTGACATGCCTCATTGAACACACACAACTGATTATTTTGCCTATAAAAGTCAACAAATACAAATAAAGCTTTTTGGTGCTGCAAATTGTTACTGAAACGCGGAATGACGCAAGGATGACGTCACGAATCGTCTATCCCCGGTTGATTTCCCTAATCGACAATTATTTTGCCAAAATACGTAACAAACATGATGAGAACATTTCTATTTAAAAAATGCCCTAAAATATAAAAGAAGCAACCACATTAGCTGTTTGGTCCTTTCTGATCCTGTTACCATAGCAACAGTGTACAAATTTGAGATTTGCGCTTAGTTTGAACAAATTTTTGTGCCACAAACATACTGTAACATAGTGTAAATACTTGGATTTAAAAAACTTCAGTTATAGCTATCTTGTACACACTTCTTAAACAGCAAAATATGCGCGTTAAGATGTTCGTTGCCATAGGAACAACATAAAACCCTTACGACTACGTTGTTACTTAACCAAATCAATTCGAATTTAGGAAATAAAACAGTCACTACCTGCACACTTTTCCCAAGAGATGGTAAACATATCATGCAAGACATGCAAAAGATAGCTATATGTTACCCTGAATGCATCGCGCTTCTGGCAGTATTTCACAGTTTGTTTCTCTTTGTATGGGACATGTCTGCAGTTTTCACAAAAAGTGTTGATTTTGAAAGTTTATATTAGAGCGTTTGGTTTGATCAATAAATGGAAAAATCGCACTGTAAAAGTCAGCTTTGGTTTATGGTTGCCATGGCTACAGCGTACACAAGTCAACTCTGAAATAAACACAAAAAAGTTTCCATAGAATTTTGGGTAAAGTCGTTATCTTATGGCTCAAAAACTTTGTCCGTTTAACCGTTGTTTTAAAGAGAAAACACTTAATGGCAGAATCTGCCCCCCAGGAACATAGGGTTAAATTTAGTGGCAATCCGATCAAAGCATCTAGCTTTGTTGCAAATAGAACCTGTTACGACCTACTGCTCTGTTTTACTGACTATTACAAATGGCTTCAGGACTTTACGGAATGCTCATCATTGAACCAGACTCCAACAAACCCGAACAGTGGAAGTACGATGACGAACGTTCTCTGTTGCTAAGCGACTGGTATCACAAAACGCCACACGAGATCGTGATTGGCCGTCTTCAAGAGGACGTCCGCTGGCCAAGTTCAACTCCATCCATTTTGTTCAATGGAAAGGGATATTTCAACTGCTCTAATGCAGATGTAACGGTTCACTGCAGTAGGAACCAGTGCCCAGGGTTAGAAATCGTTGAGGTTCAAAAGGGTAAAACATACCAGCTAAGATTGGGCAATATTGGTGAGTTTGCGTTCATGAATATAGCAATCGAGAATCATAACATGACTGTTGTTGAGGCGGATGGCCACCCGACGACTCCCAAGACTGTTCAGTCCTTAGATATCAACACTGGTCAGCGGTATTCCGTACTTATTACCACTGACCAGCCAGTGAGCTCGTACTGGGTAAGTGTAATGACGCGTCACAGGTCGAACGTTGTGACTGGCCAGGCAATATTGAGATACAAAGGCTCCAACAAAAGCGAACCTTCCACTAATATCAGCGATGTCAAGGCTTTACAGCCGTCCTGGGACAACAGCAGTTTCTCGATCAGCCAACAGAATTCACTCAAAGGAACAACATCGGCGCCTGCCCATGACAAGGTCTGTATTTGTCTTAGTTCTTAAACTTCAAGTTGCAAAAAAGGGTTGAGCGATCGAAAGACTAAACTATTGTACCAAACTATTATCTCCCATCTGCTGCATGGTATGTAAAGCGCACTAAGATCATAAGGCAAGGCTCGTTTGACTCCTTCGGACACGGCGTTCGTATGTAACACCTTTAGGAAACGGCCAATTTTAGTTCTCAGTCTTGAACTTTAGTTTATTACAACAAAGTTTAGGAAAACTTTGTTTCGAATTTGTAAAATCTGGATAACTAACTGATGTACTGACGGTCAAACAGGTTGTTCTGAATGTTATTAGAGAATAATTGATGAAAGTTTCTTCCTCTATATATTGGGAGGGAAATGATCGTTGAATATTTTTGAATTCTTGCATGTTATCTTCTTCATTAACTAATATTATAAGATTCCTTCGAATAAAGCGTAAATAACAATGGAGCTAACGGAACTATGTCGTTTCTCCACGGTTTCATTTGATAACAAAGCTGCTTGTCACATATCTCAACAGGATTTCTTCTTTCACTAGAGAAACTATGTTTTTCCATTGTTTTTTAGTTCTCCGCTCTTTTTCTTTTCATTTAAAATTACGTTTTATTAGCACAACATTCTTTAGTTATGGATAGGACACTTTCGTAGAACCGATCCTCCTTACGGTGTTTTCCCTTTAAACCCTGGTAGAAGTAAATTGTCATTCATTACGAGTCTCTATTCCGCTTTTCTTGTTTGTTTGAAGCTCACTGTCAGATTACCAATAGTTGTAAGTTATGGTGTAACCAATGCTGTTGACAGCTCGATTAGAACAAATGCGCAAATGCTTCGTAGAGTAGCTGTTTCTTTTACAGAGAGAAACACTTGTATGATGAACTCGGCTATCGTGGCATTACTGAAAAAGAGCAGAAACCGCAGTCAAAGTAAGAAACTAGTTCTGATTAACACTCTTAAAGAGTCTAATCTAATAAAAGTAATAGGATAAACCTGAATGAGCACTATTCTTTAAGGTCACCCGCCGTATTGTTATGGTGGGAACAGAAGAAATCTTTGCTAAGGGAGAAAGCTTTCATGACCCTGCCATAGGCCGCCCAGAGAACAGGTGCAACGGCACAGGCCAACTTCTTTGGGCAACGAATGGTGCGACCTACCAATGGGAAACAACGCCTGTCGCGCACATGGTGTATTACGACATCCGACCGGAGACATTCACGGAGCATAGAGGTTACTTCAAGATCAAGAGCGGAGATGTGATTGACATCGTAATTCAGAACTACCCAGCTTGTCACCAGGTAAACAGCTACTATCTTCAATCCTTTCCAATCGTTCTGTGTAACACCACAGAATTCATTAATTGGCAATCAGTATGTTCCTTCACTTCTTTTTTCTATAAACCCTTATCATTTTTCACCACCTCATTTTGTTCTCCAGCAATCCCCAACACTTAGCTTTGTACTCCATCAATTCTCGTTACTTCACTTTGTTCTCCGTCGATCCTTTTTCGCTAATCAATCCACATGTTTCGTTCTCTATCGCTCTTTTTCATTTCAGTGCTGCAATTCCACATAACTCCCTCATTTTCTCCATCATCCTCGTCACTTCTCCAACAAAATCAACGGATAAAACTATAACTTGAACTAATAAGTATAACAAACTGTAATAAATAAATCTTTAAACATGCATACTTAGAAACGAATACATGGGTCGTCAGAAGAGCTTTAAAAGAGGAAGATAGTTCTAAATATGGTTGGAGTATGTTCTATAGGTGGTGACGCAGTCAAGCTATGTATATCTATAGGTGTGTTTTCAACACCCATGGCACATACACGGTCACAAGTTCTGGGTAATAGGAATGGGAAAAGGGAACTGGACAGGATCCAAGGACCAACTGGACTCCTTGGATGTCACAAACGCCGTGTATCGAGACACAACTACTGTTTTCCCAGACGCTGTGAAGCCTTATGAAAACAAACCTCATCAGGGAGGATGTGGGTGGACTGTGGTGCGGTTCATCGCCGACAACCCTGGCGTGTGGCCCTTCCATTGCCACATCACGTGGCATTTCGTCGCGGGTATGCAGGTAAGAGTTGAAAACAAAATCTGAATACGCGTATTGATTTTAAATTTTTGTAAGCTTTCCATTTCAGAAATCTCCTGGACCTACTCGAACTCTAGTTTTGTATTTTGAGCCAGAGCATATTTTTGGTTTTTCTAAATGCAGGTGAACTTTGTAAAGGTTAAACCTTCAACCTTTGTGTTGTTATTTTGCTTTGTGTAGAACTGTAAGCCATATTTCTGGTTTTTTTGAATACAGGTAATCTTTGTTTATCCCAAAGAGGAATTCCCTGAGCCATCTCGTGACATTCCCATATGTGGTGACGTCACGCCAGCAATGTTTGCCGAGAAGAACAAACTTGTGAGCAGCTCTGGCGAAACCGAACGAAACAAGACCGAGTTCATTCTTCTGATTGTGGGATGGGTCTTATTTGGTGTGTGTCTCATAGCACTGCTTTGTGTGCTTCAGATCAAAAAGGGACGCAAAGATCGAGATATTTCTTTAAACTACAGGGTGGTTAAATCGTGAGTGCAACAAAAAAAAATTTACGGCAAAGATACTTGCACACATACGGATGGTTTTTTGAACGGTCCAGATTCCTCGTAATGCCCAGGCGCCCCAAGGGCAGTATGGGTAATTGCTGATAACCTACGCGCGCATAACCGACGAAGCGAAGTAACCTTAATTTTTTTAGAAAAAAGAGGCGCCAAATTATAATATTCAAAGTTTAAAACACTTCGTAATCTTGAACGTTCGGCATTGACCTCGCTATCACTTGGTCAATACAGAAAGGCGTCGATTTGATGTAACCCCGTATAGACCTCACGTTTGTGTTATAGGTAGTTACGAATCTTAATTCGACAACTGACGAACTACTAATAGCACGACGAAGGAAGGCTACTGTCAATATATGGGGACACTTTTGGTCAACGGAGATTGCAGACAACCGCGAACGTACTCATTCCCTAACCTAAGCTTGACGGGGGGGAGGGGGGGTGGAGTTGGTCAATTGTCGAGAAACCTCAATCGATATGACACGTTGGTGAAAGGCTAAGTGCGCGTTTTTTTATTCACAGTTCTGGAATGAGAATGGCCAAAATGTGAAATGCGCGCGTTCTTTTATTCCGCATTCATATTCCGGAATGAAGAGAACGCCATTCTATCTATTCTCCTCTCAGGGGCAAAATGAACAGAATGTTGCGAATGCATTCGGTACCAACCATTCTCATTCCAGAATATGTGAACAAAAAACGCGCTCTAAGTTTAAACGGGATCAGCACACTGTTGTAACACGAGGTGAATTTCTTCAATGAATGAAATTCTCAAAACTGTTGTAAACAAGTTTGGTATAAAAACATTCAAACTGATGTGTGGTTGTGTACCCGATATTGAACGATAAGTTCTGTCCGATACTTTTCTTTTCGCGCCATAATGAAAATGAAGAAACTGGAATAGGTTGAGCACTAGCGCGCTGTAAGTAACCGAACTCGGGATTAAAGAATATTGAAACAGTTGTTGAAATATTCTTGCGAGATTACCATTTAAACGTGAATGCACTTTGAAGCAATTTTATCTACATGTTCACAGTCTCGCATCTCTTTCAGCGGCCTAGCTAGAAATTTGAGCAACATGATAATCTGTAAAATGTAACATGCGCAGTTAAGCGGATTTTTGCTTTTAAATCTTGATTGGCGCTAGTTTTAAAACCGATTGTATTAGCTTCATAGGATGCACTTCATACTTTCAGCAAGCCAGTTATTGTGGTTTGACGATATTTTAAACAGTTGTTTTATCCAGTACGAACGGCAGATTTCATTGATGTACACAGTAATGATGTTTTTTAAATACCATAATTAGAAGTATACATTGTAGCCGACAGCATTCCAAGCCTTAACACCGACAAATCCAGTATTAAAAGATTACACACCAACACTTTACATGCTTATGTTTCGGTCTAGCCTCCCCCGCAGGCAACTCTAAGCATTAATTCTTGCCGGAAATTGGGCTGGGTATACCGAGTGATGGTAAATAGGCTCAAATTGGGTAAAAGAGGGTGAGGGAAGGATGGCGACGGGTACTGGGCCACCGTCTGACAAAGAGGAAAACTGGGTCCAAAACGTAAGCTCACATCTGTCATCACTCCTGTTGTTTTTAATTGGGTAGCTGTGTAACCTTAAATGTAAGCTTGTAGTGACGGTTGAACAGCGGCATTCTTTGTGAAAATTACGTCTAAAGCGCACGTCCCATTATAGTTAAACAGTTTTATTATATTATATGAAATACGCGACCTTTTGTGTCCAACTTTCGTTGTTTCGATTTTTCCCTTTTCTTTAGAGAGTAAGACTAAAGGATTTTTAGATAAAATGCTTTAAAAATGTAAACAAATTTTTAAAACTTGCAAACAATCCTCAAAACCCTTGGGAGTTTTTATTAAATTATTGTTAGATTTGGAGATTACCAAGGAAGCAACAAAAAGATGTCGGAAAGAGTACTAACTGAAATTTAAACGTCTAAATGTACGCAAGTCTTTGCTCCGAGTGAACAGAAATTGCACAGGTAACCTTTAGACCATTTCCGTTGAGGCATCTTGAAATGGATGGGCTTCGCACAGACGAAACATTTCCCAATACCTGGCGCAGAAAATGGCTTGTGTCTGTTGCACAGTTTGCCAACTGACTTGTCATCCTTCCAAGGCACCATTTGGCCACAAATGATGCAGCAGTCAATATTTCTTCCGGCCAACTGGCCGAAATTACGCTGTCCGAACTCGCAGAACTGACAAATTAAAACCTCGGACGTAAGCTGGGGATTTGCCATGATTATCTGTTTGCACCTCATCGGCTACAAAGTAAGAAAGACAAGAATGTAGCTATTGCAGTAGCATGCAAGGCGTGTTTGCTACAACGTAAGTGTAAAAATATTTACTATTTTTGTCCATTCATTTTCTTGGGTTTGTTTTAAATTTTTTAACTGTTTTCTTTTAAATATAGGGGAGTGGCCCGCATCGGACCCCGCGTCCCCTTCGCAAACACCCCTTTTAAAAACTTGTCTGTTATAGCTTGAAACATAAGTTATTCTTTGTTACAAACAGGGGAATACCTGGGCTAAAATGGGTTTTCTCTCTGATATTGGTTGCTCGCTTATTCAGTCCGTTTCAAGCCAAGGATATCAAGCTTAGGTTATGCGTCAATTCTAAGATATGTATAAGCCAAATTTTAAGACACCGGTGTTAAACGGGTTTGATCGCTCCGGGCTTACGAATCAGGGAAAACGTCTAGCTACGCCACTGACAAGAATCAATCGACCGTCTTGAATCTACAATAAACGTCAAAGATTTATAATCTGAGCTTTGGTCTTTTTACCTTGTAGAATTTATGCTTTACCAGTGGGTTCATCTTCATGCCGCGCAAGTCCTTTCTCATAAAGTTCAACAACCTCTTGTTTTCCTTGGCCTTCTGTAGCTGATAGGGAAGCTCACTCCTAGTTCTCTGATCATCCTTGCTCACGTTTTCAAAGTAATCAGCTAAAACCAGTCGCCATTTCCTCTGTTCCTCAACCTCGTGAATGATACTTTCATCTATAACCTGAGATGGGACGTCATGAAAATCGTAAAAACAAGATAGTAACCTCTCACATAATTGGCTAAACCAAGAAAGATGACGGCTGTATAGTTAACAAATCTAATAGGTGTGAAGAAAGCCATTTTACCGTAAAATATTGAAAACAAGCTCATTGGTTTTCTAGATGGGCGTTTTCAAGACTGTCCTTGCAAAGTATATATAAAGGAGGGCTTATTTTCGGAATGATTGGTGGAAATATTGTTTTTATTGAGTACCCTACAGAAAACATTTTCAATCTAAAATTCGCTTTTATTGAGTTGCCCTGCCGATTCTTTTTGTTTGCAAGCGACGAACACAAGAACAGGATAAGGGATGTCACCATGGCACTATTTTTAAGACGTTAAATTTAAAAACAACACAGACAAGAAGAACTTTGGCCTGACCTGCAGAATGGTTCAAAGCTGCTGATTTCAAATGATGAAAATCATAAACCACTGTCCGTTTCTTCTGATGTGTATCGTTCATTTCGGCCAATACCTACAGTCTAGTGGGCTTCTTTTCAAGACTGGCTTTTTTTGAGATTATTTTTGCAAACTCAAGAAGGGGCCTTCTTTTCGTAATAAAGCCCAGGTTTTACGGTGTTTTTGGAAAAATCATGGTGTACCAGCAACAATGTGTGTGTAGGTTTCGAGCATCTTTGAAGTTTTCGTGTACTAAAAAGTATTGGTAATAGTTCCAGTCGCATTTTTGATCCCGTTAGTTGTAAACCCAGTTACCTCTTGAATTGAAGCGTGGAAGAAGACAAGTTTTTCCTCGGTTCCGAGTTTTCCAGTATTACGTAGGAAAGGTTTCAGAAGTCGTCTACAGTCGGCCCACAGCATCATGGGTAAAGGTTCTTCTTTACTGTCGCTTAGCAACCACATCAACTCTGTTTCGCTCAGACCGTTCTCTGAACACGCCAGTAAACACAACACCTTCGTGATAAATGGAGAACATTCACTATTAGCAAGTTGGGAAGCCTTGAAAGAGGAGACCGTTGAGAAAAGCAAACCTAGTCTAGTTAATACACAAGCTGAAATAACAAGTGAAGACCTGCTCGAAGATAGCAAAACAAATAGTCATGACGCGTTTTAAACATCCCGAAAAGTCTTTGGACGCGTTTGACATTTTTCAATGAAAGCTTCGAAGTGTTCTGAAAGATTTTGGAGATGTTACCTGCTAAAAGGTCTGCTTTGACTGGTTAACTGGTTAGAAACCTTAAGAAAGTACCATTGGAGAAGTGATTGAGAGATTAATAGAAGGAAAGTAGACTCGAAACAAATTTATGTACGTGCTAATGCTAAAACGAATGTATCAACCGATGTCAAGAAAAATTCCTGCACACCAGGTGTACTGGGAAAAAATGTCGTGCAAGCAAAAGAAAGGTTAACACCCCCTCTAGCACTGGATTCCTCACATAAGAAGAAACATGACATGTTTTCGTTCAGTATTTTCAAGAGTTTTGCATATGAAGAAATACAGTACATCTATAAAATCACTGATTACCTTTCGGATGTTTCCAGTGTCATCTTCGTTGATTAACCTGATCAATATAAACAGCAGCAATCCCTTCAATTCCTCTGCAACAAACACAAACGATTGTTTCTGAGATATTACAAACAAACCAACTAATAGTACATTTTCAGAAACTCTGTTTCGGCTCTATGTTACTGTTGTGTTGTCGAGCATGCAATCTCTTTCGATAATTTTGCCCCGAACCTGGAAAAATTGTACTGGTGAAACGTCACTTCTAGACCTTTGTCTTAACAATGCACACGTACCCGGGAGTTTTCTGATATGCTCCGTTACTTTCTCGAACACACCAAAGACGCGCAGCTCCTCACACGAAAGCGACAACCACAGAGGGTTGAGCGCGCCTGGGGCGGACACCAACAATCCCAGCTGTTCTTCGTCAAGTTTCTGTGTACAATCAAGTGACAAGGAGAGGGGCGTTAAGCCGTTAGGTGCATTAAGGAAAGTGCACGCTCTACACTTTTATTATGTTCACAAATCCTTGAACGAGGGTTTTGAAATTGAAAAGGTTCTATTAAAATATGTAAAGGGTTGTTAGGGTGCGTTCGATTGACCCTATCTGTCTATTCCAGAATAAGAATAAAACTTCAAATTTCTCTCCTGATTCGCAGAACAACCAAACATCCAGTTAAGCGTTATGACTGGGGTGAGATATGTAGCTTAATTGCATTTTTCTTCTAACTTTGCAGGAATCGGGGCCAATTAGATTGAACAAAGTTTTTATTCTGTTTATTCCTATTCCGGAATAGAGCCAATCGAACGCGCCCTAAGGACTGATAACGCGTGTTTTAGCAACTCTTACTAACTCCCCGAGCCATATCGCAACAGGAATTACATGAACAAAGAAAATGATCCCTTTTTTCAGGAGTCACATTTGAATGAAAAATTTGAATGAGGGGAAGATTACGAAACTTTTAAGCTTTTAGCACATTTGAAATTTCAGCAATTAACAAAGGAACTACCCGGCCGAACCAGGGAGTAAATTGCCCCTCGTTACATCACTAATGTAATTTGGTGACAGCAGACACGAAGATGGTTATCATTATTTCTGCACATATAATGAAGTAATGTTTAACAAAATTTTTTTGAAAGATCGGATATTTAAAAAATCTGCGAAATGTTGCTTACTAGCCACAGTTTTTGTCACAAAGAAACGGTTCGTTTTCATTGTTCATTGAGGAACTTTCTAAAGCTGCTGTTAGAACAGTCTAGAACTCTTTAGAACATTTTGCTTATATTAAGAACATTCAGGAACTTTCCATAGAACATGCTAGAAGCAATAGGATTGCTAACTCATGTTGTACTACTTAGTTGTTTACAACTAGAAATGGCGATGTAATTCCCTAAAATGCATATTAAGTGCGTGGTAATGTTTCAAAACAAGGCTACAAAACGTGAAGTTCAGAAGATTAGTCCAGCAGGAAATGTAAACCAGCATGTGTTATGGCTTTTCAGGGTTCTCCCCAAAGCGTCCTAGAGTGGTAAAACGCCCTGCTATTTTATGAGATTTTTATTATTATGCACATTTATAACATTGTTATGCAAATTTCCGCCCCTCTGACACTAATTTTCATATCCCTTCTGGGGAGAACCCTGAAAAGTCACGGAATAGTTTACGTTTACAGATATCGTTGTGTGAAACTAAACTAATCTGTTAGGGTACCACCAAGCCTGCGTTTAGTAACACACTAAGCAACCGCTGTCTCCTGCTTGAAACTTGTAACAGTTTCGGTCAAAAACTTTTACAAACACCAACAATTGATTCAGATCTATTAGTTTCCCATCAAACGGAAGGGTACCGGCTGCAGATAAATGTTTTCTTGCCACTGTAGTCGTGTCCACGATAGCATAATTATTTTTGCCTGAGCAAATTATTCAGTTATGACCACTGGTTGCTAAAGTCAACAACTCATGGAGTACACATTAAATCTAGAATACCCCAGAGAGTACTTTCCTAGATCATAACTGCGGGAAAAAGAAGTGTCATTACCTTGTTAAACATGCCAAGGGAATGGACAGCAATCTCCTTTCTAGCTGCTTCGTCCAGCCCAGCGATAGGAAGCTCTAAAAGAGGAACACTTGAGTACCTACTACGCAAAATGTGATCTGAGGGACTGTCTTTTACCATACTGAATATGCACCGAACGTTTGGAGGGAATCGAGCTGGAAGCCACCCCAAGTGTGTCCGGTCCTCCACGTCCGACAGCTTGCCGAAATAGAAAACATACAAATATTTCAACCTGGCGATTTCTTTATTTACTCACGTTAATATTAGAGCTAAAAGCTAAATATTAAATTAGAACAGATTGGATTACGCTGGATTAGTGACTCCAAACGTCTGAGGGCACGAATGCTCGTCCCACCTCTTAGGGGTAGGATTTAGTACTGCTTATGGTGCCAGAGACAAAAATTATGCATTTACATACAGTGCGGTGCCTTTCAGGGCTTCCTCAGAATCATACACAGACACGAAATTGCGTATCAGCATGTACGATTTGGGATGGTACCTCTTAGAGTATGAAATCGACCTGAGCGACGCTCAGATTTGTACCTCTTAGGGGTTTCATTTCTCTCCTCTGCAGAGGTTCCCTGAGATTTTTCAAGGGGGGATGCAAGCGAGCGAACTGAATATATTGGAAGACTGGGGAAGAGAGAATGATGAGCGCGCGGGGGTCTCTGGGAAGATGGATTGATACCTTTCTCAGTCTTTCCTTCCCGAAACCTCTGCGGAGGAGAGAGGGGTTTCATTGAAACAGTTTTCGACGAGCATCCCCGCAAGTTGGAAGACACCCTCAGTGGGATTAGATAATATTAGACAGACTAAGTTAAAGATTGGACAGACTAGGTTAAAGATTGGATTAAGTTATATTGGATTTTATCCAATGCCATGAAAAATACAGCCAGTCAGAAGCCAAGATTACCGTTGCATATTCTGTGGTATGCAACGGGTAATATGCAACGGGTAGTATTCCACTCTACCTTTCCGTCATTACTTGCGCGCAACCGTTTACTAGGGTCCATTTGAGGACTTCTCAAAAGCCAGCTTCGAAACTCTTCATCTCCTGCGAACCATTACAAACACTTCCGATTACGTCCGGAAATTTTCCGAAGATTTTCGAAGATTTCCCAAAAACTTTAAAAAATTAAAAACATCTCAAAATTACTTTTAAACCGTTTCCGAAGTTTTCCGAAAATTTTCGAAGATTTCTGAAAACTTCCTAAATTTTCAGAAAGTCATAAAAACATCTGGAAGCACTTTTGAACTGCTTCCGAAGTTTTCCAAAAGTTGCATAAATCGGGTTTGAAGCGCTTCCTAAGTTTTCGGAAATTGTTTTCGGAGATTTCAATAAGTTTTTCGAAAATGTAGACATGGCATGAAGAAATTGTACAATGCTTTCGCGTGGGATACCGTGAAACACATCACTAGTCACAGTATACGGAAAATACAAGTGACGCGTGGCATATTCCAGGGTATCCCACTCGAAAGCATTGCATAACTAGTATATATTGGATTTAACTGGATTAGATTTCATAAATAAGATTAGAATACTAAGGTTTTTAAACATTAATAATTTAAAAAAGTTGCAACCTCTTTTAAAATATAAATTCCTGAGATAACATGTCATAATGGTCATCGTTATCAAAATCATAAGTATTATCATCATCATCATCATCATCATCATCATCATCACCACCATCACCGTCATCATTATCATTCTAATTGATGTCTTTATCCGGGTGTCTCTATTTGCTAGTCTGTCCTTTAGTCTCAGGCGGTGGCCTGGCTTTTACTTGTACCTGTCCGATCGCCTGTTTACCTCCTGAGCCCTTTTGTTCGATAGTGGTTTACAAGGTAACGCAGGTTGAGCAAAAATTCTCAATCTGCGAATTGCGAAGTCTGGTCTTCATAAACTTTTGTCAAAACATTCCTAAGAAACCCAGTTACGTAAAAACAAAATAAGAGCCGAATCAGTCTCTAAAGAAACAATACAATTCGTGCAGTGAGTCAGAGTCAGGTTAGTGCTAACTCGCTTTCGAATAACCATGTCCTGGTCCACCATTTTAATGAAGAGTGTACTTCAGTAGTTTACTGTGTAATATAATTTGAACTCTGGAACTTTATATTTATAGGCGTATGTCTGTTTTTTTCTCTGACATTATTACTGACCAACGGTCAGTGGTTTGCTTACCTGGTTAAGGGCATCGATAATAATCACACATGCTTTGGCGTCCTTGCTAAGTTCTTGCAGAAGCTTTTCAAGCTGTTCTTTTACAGCACCAAATGAAAGCTCTTCGTCTTCATTTGAACATGTTTCTGTAAAAATAGGATGTTGAAAAAACTGTCACGCTCAAATGTGCTCACTTAAATACAGTCAACAATCCCTATCGCTCCTTTAAAGGTAACAGACAATTGTTATTCGCACTATGTATCCTAGGAAAGTTCTCTTTTGTTTCTTGGGAAGAGACCGATACCAGAACACTCAAACAAGCAGTTGTCGGCTACAGTTCATAAGTTATTTTTCATAACTCAATCCTTTCTCTGAGCCATTATCTCACGGAAGCATCCCGACCAATAACACCCCAAGAAATTCACTTTCAACTCAAGGAGATCCGTTAAATCTAAACTGTAAAAAAATGCTTAACGGTATTTCTAAGGAGGCCATCCTGTATCTGGTCGCTTCAGGGAACCCTCTTTCAACTTAATGTGATCTCTAAGTTTTTAAAGCCGTGCCTTAGAATACTTTTCAGCCTTTCTTAGGAAGCAATCCGACACAGGTCTATCCTAAAAAAACTCGTTCATTTTACAATTGCCTGTTGTTACTTGAAACTACACCCAGAATGCTCCTTGGTATCTTTTTGGAGGCCATCCAAAAACAGAAAACCGCAAAAATCTCCTTCATCAAGATTATCTGTTGGTTCTTGAAACTACACCCAGAAATTCTTATCGGCAAATTTTTTGGAAGGTCATCCATAACAAGAAAACCTCAAAGAGCTTTGTTCAACTCAAGACTATATGTTCTTAAAACTGTACCCAGGAAGGCTCTTCTACTTTAAGGTGTTCACCCAACACAAGAATAACGCCTGAAAAAAACCTTCTTTGACTCAAAATTATCTGTTGGTTTTAAAAAATGTACCCGACATTCTGTACAAAGTTTCAGCATTAACTAACCTTGTTCCTCAGTGGTGACACACATCTTGAGCCACTTGTACAGTCTAGTGGCAACCGCCACGGGGTCTGTTGAACCTGCTCCGGAACCAATGAAATGGTAAAACACGGGGCAGTCGAGCTGGAGAAAACATAAGTAATTGCCGTGACTGAATTCCTGACCAGCAACTCGCTCATTTTTCAACTATAAACCTGATTTCTTCGATTCTCTTAACACTATAGCAGTGGTTTTCCAGAAGTTTGAACTTGATGTAAAAACTAACTGATTGTGTAAAAATTACCCATCAAGCTCAAGACCGACGTTATTACATACGATAGAATTCGCACAAAACCAGCATTTGGCATTGATAACCAGCGTTGTCATAATCAGCCTCATTCACCGACAAGAAGATCAGTAAATAGATAAATGTACGGACAGTAACTGTGTTAAAATCCACGATTAAAGGGTTACTGCCTCTGTAAAAGGCCAAACTTAATTATCTTCCAAATGAGAAATCCAACAGTTAATATATGTATGTTGAGTCTAGCAAGTTATCCAGATTTCCCTTCATTCATGGTTTACAGAACGTTTATTGATAACTTTCTCCTTTTCCTCCTCCTTTTCTTTCTACAAATTTACACTGAACTACTTGATGTAAACCACCTTTTCTCTTACATGTACCATATGCATTTCTTAGTTATTTATGTACATGTCAATAATAGTTACTGATCAAAGTTATCTATACTGACAGAGGTATCTGCATCAAAAAACAAGCCTGCTTAAATGAGCTTATACTATTTGAGCCTGGTCAGGTATAAATGTCCACTGTACAAGTTTGTTCTCAAAAGTTCAATAGAGTCAAGAAGTCACGCTCACCTTTTTAACTTCTTGAACACAACGAGCCATAACCGAGGATTTTCCAAATCCCGGTAGACCAACAACCATAACCGGAGGATAATTTTCGGTTGCCATATCCGCTGCCTCATTTGGAAACTTTCCAGTTCCTGCATATTCTACGAGTTTGGAGATTTCTGAATCTCGTCCTAGAACCAGCTGGCCTCTTAGCTGGATGAAGTTATCATGCATTGCCAGTTCTAAAAACCGAAAAAAATATCACTTAACGATAAATATACAATGCTAACAGGGAACAACGACAAGACTACGGTCAATTGAATATTCACGCAAGAACCGAAAGAAAAAAATCGTTATGAATTTCAAAATTGCAGACGAAAGTTTAAAAACTGAAATAAGTTTCAACCGTCTGCTATGTACAGTGTACTAGCTGATGGAAAAGAAAAAGAAAAAGCTCCAACTTGCAGTTGAAAATATCTTTTGAGCACGATGTTAGTATTCGGAAAAAAACGTTTTGCAACAACTAATATGTCTTTCATGGTAAATCTTGAGCGTTTGAAAAGAAGTATATCACTTTGAAATCAGATAGAACCGCAGAACTGCTTCTACAGTATCTTTGAAATGCTTTTTTAAAATAAGTCTCGGTTGCTTAACCTAAAACGTCACCACACTCTACGAAACTAAGACACAGATTTAATGAGTACGGTTCTCAGGTCACTTCTTTGAACTAACTAATACATGACCGTATATATGTAGCAAATAGTAACATAGAAACTAACTGGTGCATGTTTTCTCTTCAAACAAAATGCCTCAGACGTACGAACCCAATAACTTTCGCTCGTTTTACAACACGCCTTTATTGATCTAGCAATACTGGTTAGTAACAATGAGCGATACCCGAAAGCAAAACTCGTTTAGGTAAGAATAAAAAGGATCAGCAGATGGATATAATATCTCAAAACGTTATACAGCATTTTTACTGACAGCAGAACCATGAGCGTTAAGATTCAAATTCAAATTTGAACGGCGCATTTTCTCGACACACAACAACATGTTCTTTCATCACTGTCTAATAATTAGTTGTTACTTTGAAGTGTTTTTAAAACACAAAAAAATTGTTTAACAACACGATCATGGGAAGGAAAGAGAATCACACAACAATTATTTGTAGTTATATACAATACAGGTTCGTTTCCACTATATATAATTTTGAGAACTTGTACTTGGCGAGTGACTCGCGATCAACGCGCGAGTAGACTAATAAAAATGCCGAAAACATCGGCGCGTCAGTGGCGAGTGGCAGTGACGCGTGAAGCTCATTACTTGCTGATTACTCGCGAGTGCCGAGTCGTGACTCGCCTAACACGCGCGCGTGGTGGGAAAGTTTCTCGAGAGCAGTACTGTACATGTTGAACACTTCTTTAAAAAGACTTTATGTTGAATGGTCGATTCCATTATAGCTACATTTATTAAAATATATATAGCCGCTCTGTCTTGGTCAATACAATGGAATCTCGATATAACGAACCCCCTTACAGCAAAGTCCCTGTTGTTACAACGAAGTATATTTTACAGCCTGGTAAAAAAACAGTAATCTGTATGGTTAAACTCCCTGATATAACAAACTTCATTACAACGAATTGAACGTAATTTTGGGTCCCGAGGTCACATTTTGTCCTGATAAAAAAAAATTAACAAAACAAGTATGTGTAAAAGTATTTTGACAAACTGCACCGGAAATTCCCAGAGTATTTTTCCCGTTGTCTAAATCACGTGCAGGTTACATAATTCAGAAGCATTGTCACCGTTGGAAAAATGTTACTTTGTATTGTACAGTTTAGGACGGTTTTAAATCAAGCAGCTAACCCCGGTATAGAGACGTTTAAGTATTTTTAAGAAACCTCGTTATATTGGGGTTTTGTTCAAATGAAGTAAATTGACTGATACCTTGGCACTTTGATATACATTGTATCGGGGTTGCACTGGCACTGTATGTTCAGTGAGCAAGTGAATGAAGCTGATTGGGCATCATTCTCTCCTTCATTGGCATTACCGGTGTGAGACCGGGAAAACAGGGGTGGAAGAGGTGGCATTTTTTGAACATGTAAGGTTCCCAAATTTGTTTTTAACAATAATTTTTAGTTACTGCCATTTAATGCGGCAGTCATGGAAACAAAGTTCTGTAACATTGTTTGGTAAAATGGGTACAAAATTTAATCCTGTAACTTTTGAAAGTAAATTTTGGCTGTTTGTGTGCGCGAGGTTAGCGCAGTTGGTAAGATCTCTGACTGCCAACCATGAGGACCCGTGTTCAATCCCCGGCCTGGTTGAGGGTTGAACTTTGGTCGATCTTCTTTCACCACACTGTCCGTGGACAGGGACGTTAAACCGATGCTCTATCAGGTGGACTTAAAAAACCCACGCACTTGTCGATAAGAGAAGGCTTATGCCGGTGTTGTGGTCAGTAATCTCATCTCTACAGGGCCTAGATGAAAATTACTAAGTGTAAATCTAGTTACCCTGTTTAATAAACAAAGTGTATTATTATTGTTATTATCACTATTATTATTATTATTATTGTTATTATTATTATTATTATTATTATTATTTAGAACAAACCCACTGTTAACATAGTGATACAGGACAAAAAATTAACCATACACTCAGTATCATGTCTCAACTACTGACAGAACTGATTTGTCATACAAAACAACGGTATAAACTTTTGAGATACCAATTTCTTCTGGAGACAAATCCTTCTCTATCACTGGGTAGGTCCTTGCTATCACAGTCTTTAAATACTCTAGGGCCTTGGAGCAGAAATCATCTAAGCCCTTCAGCTGAACCTGAAAGCAACATAAAACTTTGCTTTTTTAAAAAAACTCTGATCTTGTGAGTCACTTATACCTACTGTGAGAGCTTAGTTGTATGTACAAAACCACCAAATGGCTAATGACAGTTTGTGTAACAAATGCTGCTATACAGAACTTCTAAACTTGTAAACTCAACTTCTTACAGTATGAACACCACCACCACCTCACCCTCTACATACCCAATTTGCCTTTCATCAGAGTTGCCAATTGCATCATATTAATTATCTATTTTTGAAGACATAATCAAACACCTGACAAGGCCTTAGCTAGACTCCAAATTAAAAGCCCAGTGGGGCATTTTCCCTCCCTGCCAGATGCTAGATACAGCCCTGCTAATTACTGCATTATACTGAAAAAAAATTCTCAGGGATCACGGAGCAACTTTGAGATTGGGGGGTGACGATTAGTGACTTATTATTTGGGGGAACAAGACACTTTTTCTTACTAAATCTTTGTATAACTTTAAAAATATTCGGGGGGGGGGGGCACATGCTGCCTGCCCCCATACCCTACTCCACTGTCCCTGTTACTCTTAAATGGTTAACTTCAAGTTCAAAATTTAAGGGGTTCATTTGACCTCCCTACTTGACACTAGCTATGGCCCTGCCTGACAAATCTCATCCCCATCCCCACCCCTACCCTTTTTACCTTTTGCCTTCCAGTAGTCTTCAATACCATCAATCTCAAACTAAGGTATATTAAAATACCTGACAAACCCAACCCACCCCCACCTTTCTTACCTTTTGCCTTCCAGTAGAGTCATCAATGCCATCATATTTACAGGTGTCTTCAAACACCAGACAAACCCAACCCACCCCCACCTTTCTTACCTTTTGCCTTCCAGTAGAGTCATCAATGCCATCATATTCACAGGTATACTCAAACACTTGATCAGCAAATCTTGTTTTCAATTTCTCTTTCAAGATCTGTAAATGAGAAAGTTACGTGTACATGTACAATGAAAGAGTACAGTTAAAAAAATCAATGAAATCAAAATGCACACCAGTTCAGTACACTACAGCATGTATTTGCGCAAACTTGGGATGCCTTACTTTACAAGAGGCAGTTTTTAGGAGGGTCTCAAATACTGGAGAGAGTGAGATATCAAATATTTTTATTACAACTATACTTGTGTTATTACTTTTATAGTTTTTAATCATTGTCATTTTAATACTATTACTAAATATTACAAATATTTAATCTGTCCCATTCCATATCAGTTATTTCAATCATTACTTAAGGAGCCACTGAATATTATGACTGAGCATAATTAATGACTAATTACTTGTGGTACCACGAATCAAAGTTTGGGTTCTATTTTTTTTCTTTTTTTATTCATGTCATGATTAGTGATTCGGTCCAGTGACTGCCATATTTGGGATTTGTCCTCATGCCCAAGCGGTCAGAGCCCAGTAGTCACCGGTGATATGACAAGTCAGAACACCCCAATTGTCTTTCCTTTTTTCATCACGCAATTTTATTTGTGAGAGTTGAAGGAAGTAGTTTGTTTGTTTTTTAGACTTATTTGCAGTGTTACTCAACAAGTTATTGTTTCCCTCATTACATACAGTTTGCACACACATTGGTGCTTCAAGGGTTAAAATAACTGAATGCAACCTCACTTCAGTCTCCACTTGAACCATGAGTAAAGGCTTAATGAGCCTCTTGTTTTGACCTAAAATGCAGAATGTACCTTCAACTGTTCCTTTGCCAGAGGCAGTGAATCAATGAACCCTTTCTCCATTGATGCTGGAAGATTAGTCATGAAGTCTGACTTTCTCAGAAAGAAAAGTGAGTTTGGGTTTTGCCTTCTGTAGGCAGCATGAAGTATTTCCATGTGTGTGATGGAACAAGGAAATATCCATTGGTAATGTTCCACCACCTCCTCTGGGACCTGCGATGGTGATGGCATCCATCCATACCTGTAAACCATCAAATTCGCTTATGATTAGAGTCAATATTCAAGAGAACAACAAACACTTCCCCTGAGTGAGCAATTGCGACTCCTTGAATAGAATATGAGCTAGTGATCATTCATTCAGTTTTAAACTTGCCTAAAATCCATAAAAACCATAAATTACTTCATATTAATAGATTGTTCCCATCAGTCCTCATCCCAAATTATCTCCAAAATTTTCTGGTACTGTGTCAAACAACCACATTTAAGCCAAGTGAGTGTTACTATACATAAATGATTAGATTTAGCAAGGTAAATGTTTCAAACCAACTTATTTACTGTACATTCCACATTATTTTATTGTGAGACTCACCTCTCCCCAAGCATGTTCAGGAAGAATGGCATTCCATCAGTCTCGGCACTGCACCTGTCAATCTCACCAAGACATGTGCGGATGGTTGCTTCAGTGGTAGAGTCTTTGGGAACTCCCCATCGCAAATCACATTCTATAAAATGAAGGTGTCGGTTCTCACTCCATTCTCGCAGCTCTGGAAAAACCTAAAAGAAAAAAGAAAAAGAAATAATCATATTCCCCTCTGTCCAAAACACACCATTTAATGGCATATTGGCGAATTCTCTTAAAGTGTGTCTATAGTTTCCACATTTCCAGAATTTTGCTTTTCATCTAATAGATAAATTGTTGTGTACAATCATTTGCTATATTCTCAATACCAAACAACAAATCTTATGTAGGTGATAAAAGGAGAGTTCATACAACGTCAGTAATATATTATTGATTACATATATTAAATTATTATAACTGGCTGAGACTTGCCTGCGGTTTTTATTTCCGCAATACTGCTTATTTATTTATTTATTTGTTTAAATCTGATTTTGTGCAGAGCACAAGGTCATAAAACAAAAGGACACAAGTCCCCTACAAGATTTTAGTACCTGACACCCACCCCCTATAAAATAAGCAATCCTACCCACAATTAAACCCTAGTATTTAATATGAACTTTCACATCAAACCAAAAAAGGAACAAAAAGAAAACTGACTGAAAATCAACAAAATTTGTGCACACAGAATAAACATTTGAACTATGGCACTTGTCTTGATTAAAAATGTTGAACATTCAGTCTGAAAAATATGAGACACTTGATTTGCTATTTCATAGCAATTAGCCGGCAAGATGAGGTCAAGCCTGGTTTACTCAACATGCACCAAAAAGGTCGATTTTCTTTTAAAATACATACATACCATAAATCAAAGGTTCTAACTGACTCAAACACACTGACACAGTGGGATTAATTTTGGGCTATGGAAAATTATTTCTAGCCCCCTCCAGAATGCCCAGCACCACAATATATTCTGTTGTTGTTGACAGATTCTTCTTTGGAATCCAAGCCACTGTGAAATAAAGAAAACTGACCTTCCCTGCTACAGCAACAGGGTATACAAGAAGTGACTTATTTGATGTTACAAACTCTTTTGATACAATCAAATACCTCAGGCACCAAGGGGAGATAATCGATGTCAAAATTAATCCCCCCGTACAGTGTATAGCTGTCACCACTCCCCCCTTCTAGGTTTATAAAATAACATAGATGTATTTTTCACTAGCCTGCGTAGCAAGTGCTCTTCTGGTTTTGGCTTTTTTGTTCGCTCGGAATCACAAGCAATGAGGCCTGCGAGAATGAGGCACGAGTGAAGCGAGTGGTGAGCGCCTGCCTGAGAGACCATGAAAACTCCATGCCCATCCCTTTGTAATTTGATAAACAAACAAACATGTAGTTTTAACATTTTGAAATTTGTCAGAAAGGGAAGGGCTGCACATACAACAGCATTTCCCACGTAAAAATCAAAGCATTGCCAGCGATGTCGACACTGAAAAAAGCAGCGAATTTATTAACAAAAGTTGGGTGGCCTTCTCAAAAAGTGGACATTGACAAGTTTTGTAGAATTTGCTCATGTGTCTTGAAAAGCAGTTCTTCTTTTATAAATTTATTTCAAGAGAGCAAGCGAACTGGATTTTGTGGCATTGCGTTAGTGGATGAGTGACGACAGCTAAACCAAAACTGACCAATGGGAATTTTGCATATTCAGGCTACGGAGCTCAATTTTAGCATTACAAAAGGGACCCCATCATGGCAGGCGGTCTTTCACATACTCGTCCCAATCCCCCATTACTGCAACTGCCGCGCCATCTTTCTCGTCCTGTTCCCCCAATACTTGGCTGTGTTCAACTCCGAAGTAAAAACAATTGAGCGCCGAACATACGACTTTGACCGCCTGCTATGCAGGCTAATATTTCACTCACTTTCTTGACAAGCACCTCCCTTTCAGCGTGATAATCTGCAAATGTGGACGAAACAAACAACCTCACTACCCTCCACCCGGTGGGGGATTTGTTTGACACCTGCTCCTTTGTGTGTCGATTGAGCCCGCAGCCTCGCTCAATGTCACCCCAGCATTTCTGGACTGTTTCGCTGATATCATCATCAGACATGAGTGATAAACGACGGTATTCGGCATCAGATGCAGCCGTCTTGGCATGACCATGACTTGTTTTACCTGTTTCCTCACTATGGCCTGGGTTACTTGTTGAATCATTATTATCAATCTTTTGCGGCGATTCTCGACAGTCCTGCTGCACGGAATATGATTGTTTTGAACTTGGCTGTACAGGTATTTCTTTGACATCTTCACTTTGTGCAGCAGCGTGACGTTTTTCCTCGAGCACTATATTGTCTTTGCTGCTTTTAGTTTCAAGTTCGTCTTTGTCACTCAACTCGCCGCCATCTTGAACTTGAAGCAAACTCGCGATCGCTCTGTCACTCAAATTTCCCGCGTCTGTGACAACTGCTGTATATTCGCTTTGCCTTAATTCATCCTCTGTGACTTTTGTGTTGCAGTTAAGCAGTTTTGGGTCTTTTTCCTTGTTGTAAAGTGCCTCTTTCTCTTTCACTTCTCTGGTTTCTGCTTCTGATGGGGGAGGAGTGCTCGCAATGTTTTGATTGGAGACTGGACCCACTCTATCAGCCCGATTCCCTGGTGAATACGACGAGGTATCGTCTTGTTCTGCGACTGTATCGGGCTTGTTCATATCGTAAGAGAACCGAATTGTTTTACTGCAGCACGCACCCATGGCACTCCGTAAATCCGCCCCGGTATGAAAGACTCATCGCAAGTGTTTCAATACCATGGCATATTTATATATATTTCTTTAAAACGAAAACAAACACCATCGCCCATGCGGAAACTTTTTATCAATTGATGCCTCGCCCCAGGCCACAGGCAGACAAATCTAACAGTGCGAGTTGTCATGAAATTTTTACACTCGGTGATTTGCAACGGTGAGTTAGGCC
>JAOBRG010016239.1:0-19822 GCA_027574985.1 Umimayanthus nakama | reverse complement strand
AGTGTCGGTGGAGGTCTTGGAGGTGTCGTTGTTGTTTGTGGTGGTGATTGAAGTGTTGGTGGAGGTCGTGGAGGTGTTGGTGGTGGCTGTAGTGTTGGTAGAGGTCTTGGCGATGTCGTTGTTGGTTGTGGTGGTGGCTGTAGCGTCGGTGGAGGACTTGGAGGTGTCGTTGTTGGTGGTGGTGGTGGTTATAGTGCTGGTGGAGGTCTTGGAGGTCTTGTTGTTGTACGTGGTTGTAGCTGTAGCGTTGTTGGTGGAGGTCTTGGAGGTGTCGTTGTTGTTGGTGGTTGTTGTGTTGGTGGAGCTCTTGCAGGTGTCGTTGTTGTTAGTGGTGGTGGCTGTAGTGTCGGTAGAGGTCTTGGAGGTGTCGTTGTTATTGGTGGTTGTGGTTTTAGTTGTTGTAGTGTTGGTGGAGCTCTTGCAGGTGTCGTTGTTGTTGGTGATGATGGCTGTAGTGTCGGTGGAGGTCTTGGAGGTGTCGTTGTTGTTTGTGGTGGTGATTGAAGTGTTGGTGGAGGTCGTGGAGGTGTTGGTGGTGGCTGTAGTGTTGGTAGAGGTCTTGGCGATGTCGTTGTTGGTTGTGGTGGTGGCTGTAGCGTCGGTGGAGGACTTGGAGGTGTCGTTGTTGGTGGTGGTGGTGGTTATAGTGCTGGTGGAGGTCTTGGAGGTCTTGTTGTTGTACGTGGTTGTAGCTGTAGCGTTGTTGGTGGAGGTCTTGGAGGTGTCGTTGTTGTTGGTGGTTGTTGTTGTAGTATTGGTGGAATTTTTTGAGCTGTTGTTGTTGTTGTTGTTAGTGCTGGTGGCTGTAGTGTCGGTGGAGGTCTTGGAGGTGTCGTTGTTGTTGGTGGTGGTGGTTGTAGTGTTGGTGGAGGTCGTAGAGGTGTTGTTGGTGGTGGTGGTGGCTGTAGTGTCGGCAGAGGTCTTGGCGGTGTCGTTGTTGGTGGTGGTGGTTGTAGTATTGGTGGAGGTCTTGGAGGTCTTGTTGTTGTGGTGGTGGTAGCTGTAGTGTTTTCGGTGGAGGTCTTGGAGGTGTCCTTATTGTTGGTGGTGGTATCTGTAGTGTCGGCAGAAGTCTTGGAAGCGTCGTTGTTGTTTTTTGTGGTTGCTATAGTGTCGGTGGAGGTCTTGAAGGTGTCGTTGTTAGTGGTAGTGGTTGTAGTTTCGATGGAAGTCTTGGAGGTGTTTCGGTGGAGGTCTTGATGATGGTGTCGTTGTTGTTACTGGTGGTGGTTGTAGTGTCGGTGGAGGTCTTTAAAGCGTCGTTGTTGCCTATAGAGGTGGCTATAGCTTCGGTAGAGGTCTTGGAGGTGTCGTTGTTGGGGTTGGTGGTGGTTGTAGTGTCGGTGGAGGTCTTGGAGGTGTCGTCGTTGGGGTTGGCGGTGGTGGCTGTACTGTCGGTGAAGGTCTTGGAGGTGTCGTTGTTGTTGGTAGTGGTGGTTGTAGTGTCGGTGGAGGTCTTGGAGGTGTCGTCGTTGGGGTTGGCGGTGGTGACTGTACTGTCGGTGGAGGTCTTGGAGGTGTCGTCGTTGGGGTTGGTGGTGGTGGTTGTACTGTCGGTAGAGGTTTTGGAGGTGTCGTTGTTGTTAGTGGGGGTGGTTGTAGTGTCGATGGAGGTCTTGGAGGTGTCGTTGTTGTTTGTGATGGTGGCTGTAGTGTCGGTGGAGGTCGTGGAGGTGTTGCTGTTTTTGCGGTGGTGGTTTTAGTGTCGGTGGAGGTCTTGGAGGTATTGTTGTTGGTTTTGGTGGTGGTTGTGGTGTTGGTTGAGGTCTTGGAGGTGTCGTTGTTGTTGGTGGTGGTGGTGGTTGTAATGTTGGTGGATGTGTTGTAGTGTTGTTAAGGTCTAGGAGGCGTTATTGTTGGTAATTTTTGTGTAGTTTAAGGTGTTCATTGAGGTCTTAGAGGTGTTGTTGTTGGTGGTGGTTGGTTATTTGCAGTGCTTGATGCTTTTTTGTAAGTTTCTGAAGAATTTTTATCGTACAGTTGAAGACAAACTGCTAGCACCTACAATATAAATTATTGATCCCAATAGCTTGTTCTTACCAAAAAGACAGATTTTTATCAACAGTTTATCCAAAAACCCCTGTAGATCACTGAATGTGACCACATCGTAGTATTCACCAGGACTTGCCAAACTCTTTAGAAACGTTTTTGCGTACGGCCTTACGCCTATACCGAAGACAACAACGGTAATGCCTCTCTCTCTGAGAGATCTGGATGCAGTTCTAGCTTCTTCTTCTAATCTTTTCCATGCAACCCATCCTCCATCTCGAGGCCCGGTTTGTCCCCCGTCAGCAATGAGAATGGCATAAGCTTGTACGTTTTCTCTGTAGCCACGCGTCTTGTTAAACAACTCTCTGCCGGCTAGCTTTAATGCCTCGTTAGTAAAGGTGTTCCCGCCATCAAAACCCATGTTTTCCACCGCATCCGTGAAACATTTGGTATCAACGCATTTATCAAAATGGATTTTTACTTCGGTTTTATCCTCGTCACTGAAAACAAGCACTCCGGCATGGACTCCATCTTTGGATATCCCGTATCTATTGGCGACGTCTTTCACAAACTTCAGAATGACGTTGTCAAATCTACGTCTAACTCTGTTAATGCTGCTTGACTGATCAAGAATAAATCCCAAGTCTACAGTGCATGATTCTGCAAAACACAATTAAACAACGTCAGGAAGCACTTTTTCTCGCCAGGAACTCCATCAAGGAATCCATCTTCTGGTTTGTGTCTTGTTCTTTAATTGCTTTAGAGAAGGCAGCAGCACAATTATACTCTAATACAAGTACAATCTCTTTTGTTAGTTTTGATCAAAAAACCGAAGTACACCATGAAACTGGCTGGCAAACTATTTACGAAGTTAATTTTTGGTTGCTTTGCAAAGAATGAACATGTACTGTAGCTCATGTTTCTCCATCCCACATCTCCTAGTCAAATTTTACAATTGCTTTTTCACTTTCGTAAAAGTTTTAGTGGGATTATCGGTGTACACACAGAATAATCTAAAGTATGCCATGCAATTTTGCAATCTTAATTCACTCCTTAAGAGAGTTTATAAGTTCTGTCAGTGCTGTTGGCCTTTTTTACGACTTCTTGCCATGCCATCCTGTATTTATTGGTTTGCATTACTTCTTTGAATCATATTTACTTGTCCTTCGTCGTCCGTTTGAACCTCACCATCTTCTGCCCGTTTCAAACAGGAGAACTTGATACACAACTAACTAATTAAGGCCCAAACAACGCTCGAAACGAAACGAAACGAAATGAGATCTCGGAAAGTATTTTTTCCCAACTCTGTACAACAAGCAACGAGGACCCACACAACCTTGATGTTTGAGAATAGGCAGTGTGAGCTCTTTCTCGCTTTGAGTTTTCACAGGCCTAGGATGAAACGTTTCCACAATTGACTTACTTCCAACCATTACTACAACGGAGAGAAGCACAGCAGAAGACTATTCTTCTTTTTAAAAAGTTATTTTCAAAAACATGACGAAAAAGGCAATAAGAATTATACCAAATTTGAAGGGTCGGTGATTTGGCGCTAAGAAACCAAGGTCGATGAAGTGATTGGAACCACAGATACTAGTTTGGATGGCCTAAGGTAGCATTGCACCATTTTATTGCACAACGCGTTTTTGTTTTGAGTTATTCACAAGCTCATCTCGCACAAGTGTCGCGTAACAAGCTTGAACAATGGAGACGTAAGGATGGTTAATTGATGAGAGACCTGGAGGCATAAGATGAAAAAGACTAAATAAAAAAGACACAGAAACGCTTCCCTGAGCGTACAATTGGTACTTCTTTGTCTTTTTTTTTTCGTTTTCTAAAGTTTTTATGCTTGTATTTAGGCCGGAGGCAATTTTTGATCCAAGAACATGCATTGACCATCTACAGGAAAATTTTTCGTGTAAGATTATCCTTGATGTCACTTTCTAGTTTGAATCAACAAACCATTAGCACTTACTTTACTATACTTATCCTTATCTCAAATAACCTTACTTACCTTACCTTACCTGACTTGATCCTTCACGTGCACCTTATCTTACTTTACCTTACTATACCTTACCCCTCACCCTACCTTATCTGACCTTACCTTGTCCCTGACCTTACTTTATCTTACCTTACTTTGCCCTTCACCTTACCTTACTTTACCTTACCATACCTTACCCCTCACCCTACCTTATCTGACCTTACCTTGTCCCTCACCTTACCTTACCTTACCCCTCACCTTACCTTACCTTGTCCCTCATCTTACCTTACCTTACCTTACCCTTCACTTTATCTTATTTATCTTACCCCTCACCCTACCTTATCTTATCATATCTTGTCCGTCACCTTACCTTACCTTTTCTTACCCCTCACCTTACCTTACCTTGTCCCTCATCTTACCTTACTTTACCTTACCCCTCACTTTATCTTACTTTATCTTACCCCTCACCTTACCTTACCTTACCCCTCACCTTACCTTACCTTGTCCCTCAACTAATCTTACCTTACCTAATACCCTTCACTTTATCTTACCCCTCACCTTACCTTATCTTATCATATCTTGTCCGTCACCTTACCTTACCTTTTCTTACCCCTCACCTTACCTTACCTTGTCCCTCATCTTACCTTACCTTACCTTATCCCTCACTTTATCTTACTTTATCTTACCCCTCACCTTACCTTATCTTATCATATCTTGTCCGTCACCCTACTTTACCTTTTCTTACCCCTTGCCTAACCTTACCTTACCTCTAACCTTACATTACATTACCTTACTTTCCTTACCTTACGTTACCTTACCCCTCACCTTGCTTTAGCAAAGCTTACCTTACCTTACCTTACACTACTTTACCTTACCTTACATTACTTTACCTTACCTTACTCCACTTTATTTTCTCTACATTATTTTACTTTACTTTACTTTAGGTTACTTGACTCTACGCTAGAAGACTAGTTTTAAAAAAGATTGGGTTCTTTTACTTGCGCGAGTACGCTTAATAAATGGACTTGGTCAACAATAGTTGATATGTGTTTTTCGCCTGTGGGATATGCTGTTTAGCTGATGTTTCGAGTTTTAGCCCTTCGTCGAAGCAGAGTAAGGGATTGTGGAGAAATCAGTACT
Source organism: Umimayanthus nakama (assembly GCA_027574985.1). NCBI lineage: Eukaryota > Metazoa > Cnidaria > Anthozoa > Zoantharia > Parazoanthidae > Umimayanthus > Umimayanthus nakama. Next base: position 14,712 of record JAOBRG010016239.1, on the reverse strand, counting down.
AAAATAGTGGGTGATAAATTTATGCGCACCAAAATGGTAAGTTTTGTCATTGTTTAAATTTAGTAGTAGACGTTTGTAAACCCGTAGCTAGACGTTTCAATCTCCCAGACCATTTATTCGAATGTATGGAATTTTGTAGAGTTCACTGACACTCTAAGAACAACGAAATTCGATAGAAGAAAGATTAGAGACTATTCAAACTCGGGACCTTGGCTCTCAACGGAGTCAATGAACGATTTTCATTCGCTTAACTTTAGGCATACTTTTGATCAATTAGATGTTATTAGTTTCAACCAATAGCAAAACTTTTCGATCTGCACAAAATTATCAGCAACTATTTCACCCCTGGTTTTCCCATAACCCCCGTCTGCTTCGATGAAGGGCTAACGCTCAAAACGTCAGCTGAACACAATACCCCACAGGCGAAAAACATATAATATCAAATTTTGTTGATCAAATTGGTCTACTATACTCTACTTTACTTTACTCTACTCTAGTTTAATCTTCTCTACTCCACTTTACTTTACTTTGCTTTACTTTACTTTACTTTACTTTACGTTATTTTCAAATATATCTTACTTTTCGCAGCATTCGACGTCACATAGAGAAGGGCGCTTATCAGCAACAACTTGTAAGTCCACATCTTGACGGGTTACCAGCCACAGGAAGAGTCTGTCATCAGAAAAAAGACAATTTTAAAAACTGCCGGTGGCAACTATTTCTCAATAGCACTTCTTGCTATCACAAGTTGAATAAAGGAGTAAAAGAAGAAAACTAGAGGCCAGTGGATATACCCAGAGTAGTGTTGGGTCCTAACAAGACGTTGCTTTAACATTTGTGACGTCATTAATAGACTGATTTAAAAAACTTGTTATTTGGCTGGCTAAGTTTGCTAGCGATGATTGGTCAACTCCAGATCCAATAACTTACGGTACGGACCTAGAAGAACCTGTAACTTTTGCAATAATTGGCCCTGTCACAAACTACTAAAGATGCTAATTTAGAAATAGGGTTTATTACATACTTTAATTCAGGAACATAACCAATTCAATTCTAATTCCGGATAGATTTAATTGCAAACTGAATTCAAGCTTTGTGCTTGTGGAATGTTAGTTGTTCTTTGAAAACAAACCATACCAAGGCTTTGTTACGAATTTTTTTCTGTCAAAATTTCCACTTTGTTTGACAGTACAGCCGTTTTGAACCGACCTGTAGACTGTGGAGTTTTTGTTAACAATCTTTTCGTTTCATGAAGCTTCATCTTAATCAAGATAAAAATGTATCATTTTCTGTTTTAATCATAAAGATAAATTAATTACTATCCACACTAACATACTGATCCAGAGCAAGCAAACAAGCGTCTATCGCCTACAAACTTGAAGGAACTCCATAGCCGATTTATTTGTGATGTCCTTGCAGAGACAAAACTGACGGCGTTTACAACTGAACTTTCTAGCTGACTTGACTGGACACTGGTTCGTCCTAGTTCGCTAGTTCGAACAAATATGATTTACCCCAACTTTTTTATCATTTAAGAAAAACTTGATTTTTCCAAGTTTCCCGCCACTCACCGCCGCTCGATCTTGAAGCTCAAACTGGAAGCAAAATTTTTTTCCGACGACTACGTCACTGGTGGAACTTTTCTACGTCACTGGTGGAACTTTTCTACGTCACCGGTGGTATTTTTGCACATTTCTATACTTACTTTGACGGAATAAGTGGCATTTTTGTTTTTCTCAGCCAATTTTACTTTGATATCCGAAAAGTGACTTTGGCCACTGGTGTACCCCTTTAGTTCGTCCTCCATTTGAGATAGGGACAAAACGTGATATGTCTAATTAAAAAGAAACACGCAAACTGCTACTTTACATTTCATTTAATCTAAGCAACAGACAACCTGGCTACAGTGTGTTGCTGTGTTCATCAGCCAAATTGGAGACAATGGCTTATCTTTTAGGGGCCTTGACACTTTGTGCTTGTAAGCACGTACATCAACCGCCAAACACTGCTTCCCCTGCGGCATTTTCTCAGGAATATCTTCAAGTTGGAGTCTAATTGATTCCACTCACCTGGTGTCTTGCCTTGTGTTGAAATGTTACAGTTTGAAGCTGTCTTTCTTTTATCTGAGCGTTTATGCGAATTAAACTTTTTAATATTATTCTTAAAGCAGGGATTTACCCAAACGCTTGGTGTGAAGATCTTATAACACCAATTTTTAAATCTGGCGATAAATCCGATCCAGGAAGTAATAACAATAATAATAACAATGATAATAATAATAATAACAATAATATTAATAATGATAATAATAATAATAATAATTTTTTTCTCCTGGTGTCTTGCCTTGTGTTGAAATGTTACAGTTTGAAACTGTCTCTGATCTTTTTTGTTGTGGAATTTTTTTTATTTACCTTACAGAAAACGCAGTATTTGCACATCGTTCTTCACTTTAATGAGATAAAGTAGAAGTTAGCCTGATACCTAAGTAAGGGCGGGTTAGTTAAGATGAATGTATTAATCCTACATTATCAAAAGCGGTCGTAAGCTCAATAAACGCTGTGTTTGTTACCCCGGGGATACCCCCAAATAAGGCTTTTTGCTGCTTTTCTAGGGTAGGAAAAAGGCCGTACGATGTTTTTTTAGTTTTCGCTTGATAAGGCGATAACAAAGTTTTAAGAAAGTTGGTTGTCTTAGGGATAATCTAGATCCCGGCTCTGTGTTTTGCCAGTACTTTCCCATGAACAAGTACCTTTTCTTTCTACTTATTTTTACTAACTTTTTACCATATAAAGTAAAATGTGCCCTTGGGCCCAACTCAGATATCTTAATGATAAATGGGGGGGGGTCCGCCGGAAGCTTATACTTTATACCCCCAAAAGTTCCAACTTCGAATTTGCTACCACAAAATATCCCTACTATTTTAACATATTAATAAATATCTCACTAAAGCAGTAAACTGCATTTAAGTTTTTTTCTGACGACAAACTCAATACCCAAAAACTCCCTGTGTTTTTCTAACCGACCCAAAAAAATCCCGCGTCTTTCATAGACTCAAAAACGTCCCTTGTAGCCGAACTTTAGACCAAAAAAAAACCACCTCCTTTTTAGTAAAGTATGTGGGCTGGGCGACTTGGAAAATGTGGCTCAAATATCCTTTAAACCTCTTTTGCGATTATCTTATTCAGCGTACCAAAAATGAAAAAGGGCGCAAGATTGTCTGGTTAACCTTTGTGGTTGTAAGCGCTGCACCCTCCACTGTGTAATTCACAGCAAAACTTGACAAACTTGAAAAACTTGTAACTTTCTATGTTGAAAACAAATCAGTTTAATATGTTGTCGGGTTTTGGTCTTAAACTTCCGTACCTTTGGATATTAAAATGAATTTTCTATAATGGGACAAAGTTTCGATATTAATAGAAAAAGTTATCCTGCCTGATTGAGCCGAATGTATAAGATGTCAGTACGACTCACAGCAAAAGGTATGTTTTAGGGTAGACAATTTTATAGATGGAGACTTTTTAAGGTGTTCAGTTTCATTTTTTTCCGACGAAGTACCCCCGGGGTTTATTGTTAATTACTTTTTTTGGCTGCTGTACAACCAATTGATATTATCAGTTTTGGCATCTGATGGTGTTTGTATCACAAAAACTGGAACTTGTATGTAGGAATTTTAAAGCAAGATTAATTACGAGATATATTTGAGAGTAGCTGCATTTGTGGGCTGAGGGGCAATCACACTGTATGCACTAGGTTGGACTGCCTGGACTACAAAGGCATTTAGACGTTTTTGAAAACGTTGACGATTAGGCAGAAGTCACCCTGTTGACTCTATATTGTCCCAATAAATTCACCCAATTCGTTAAAGTTATCTTCTGACAGCGTTGGACTTAACTCACGATCTTCAAAAGATCAACGTTCAAGGTTACCTTGATAAAGCCAATTAACGCCGTTGTCAGATCGTTAGTACAGACAACAAGTACTACATGTGGCAAACAAAAACGAATTTCTCTAACAAAAAGGAGCAGAGATATGTTCAACTTGCAATATTTCAACACTGGTCAAGGCACTGGGAGAGTAGTATCAATTATACATTCACACTGGAAGATATTCCTGGGAAAATGCCGCAGGGGAAGCCAGGTTTGGTGGTACTTGCTTACGAGGACAAAGTTCACGAACTTTTTTCATAAGAACAATTTTATAAGAACACCCAGGCTGAGACTTGCCCAAAATTTTAGAACAAGCTAAGAACAATCACCAGGCTGAAACTTTGATCAGACAAATTTAAGAAATTTAGGTAATCCGTGTACACAGATTGATATGAACATGTACAGTATACACACAAGACTTGTTAGAACTAGCTGGGACATCGGGTGCTGGAAGAGAGATAAACAAGTTCGTGACGTTTGCGTGCACTGTTTTGCTGATAGTTTAAATTTTTTGGCATACCGCTGGATGAAACAATAGCAAACACCTTTTCCCGAGGGGCTTGACCCTTAGGAACAGATTTCAGCATCCTTAACACAGAATTTCCTTTCTTTTAAGTTCTGTTCTTCATTGACATCTTTCACTGCCAGAAGATGGTCGCTCGTTGGTAGACTAGTTTACTGCGGTTAGTTAAGTGTGTCGTTTTGTTATTCAGCAAATTTGCAGCCAAATGACAAAACTTGGTTCCTGGAAGCTTTTCTTCAAAAAGTAAGGCCATCTCATCGACCGCCGCACCTCGTTTTTTAAGTTTTCCCAAAAACATATATATACATGAGTGAAGATGATGAATTTCATTGTTTATCAAGTCAATATTTTCAGTGCCTGTTCACTGTCCAAACCTGAACATATTTTAAAAACAGAATAAAGACAATCCAACAATCGAAACCATTTCTGACGTCGCTCTTACTGCATGTATATTCACAATCAAAGGTAACTCAAGTGATCTATCGCTTCAATGCACAACACGCTGGCAGGCTGTTCAAAGTTTGCGAGTGCGCAGTTGGCGCACTTGCTTTACACCAATTTCTTGGAGCAGACGCAACTGGCTTTGAGTTACTTGGGGTTTATTTTCACAAACTGAGTTTTTTAGGTTACAAATTCTTTCACAAACAATAGCTACTGTATCAGCCCCTATAAACCTGCACTGTATTTCATGTCTTGGAACGTTCTGACTCTTTTTTGCTTTTTTTTTTTGCCAATCGACCCTTGTTTGACGAACCATTTCGATGAGAAACATAAAAGTAAGTGGCGATGGCCTAACTCGGTCTCAAGTTGTTCTCAAATTGTTCTTAAATTGTTCTTATTTCCTGATATTTCCAATTAGTGAATTACCTAGCCGGAACAATAAAAGGCGCTAAGGTTAACAAAGGTTTATTAACTTATATATTTATCACAATCATTTTGGGTAAACGTGACTATAATTGCTCATCTGTTTCATTTAAGACATAAGTTAGTCAGAAAGCTGCTATTTTAAAACATTATTTACCCAAAACATTTTGGCTGTCATTTAAAGCCCACGTTCATACGACCATGAGCGTTGAATGAGATTTGGGTGACCAGGTTTGAACGAGAGTTTTGTTTTACTCTCATGCTCGCGGTCAAACGAGGTTCAGGGTCCACGAGCTTTGACATGAGTCGCTCAACAAACGCCATTGAATCTTTCGCCAACTCATATCAAAGATTTTACATATTTACAGTTAACGACAGCGCTCGAGAGTTGATGAAAGTGCATGAGAGTTAGAGGTCAAAGAAGAGTGAGAGTTTGAACTCTAACATCAGTTTCACGTTCATGTGACGTGGTCAGGCTTAATTGTCGCTGTTTAATATATACAAACGTATGTAAACTTCGGCAGCCTAGATGCAGTATATTATCGTGAACGCTTGAGAATCTGATTGATAGTAGCAGACTTCGAAAATCTCTTTTCAACTCTTTTAAAAAGATTTTTCAACCAAAAAAGATTTCAACTTTATCTGCAAGTTCGGAAGCTCAGGAAAAAAGTTTTTCAATTCAGTAACCTTGTTGACAAATATTGCACGAAACATGTCTTGTGTATTAATTACGAGACACAGCACATTTGACTTAGCTTCAGAACACTTTAGATTCATAAAATGAGGCAAAAAGTACCTGCTTCAAAAACAGTTTGAATCTCGAGGCTAATAGTCGATAAATTCAGCATTCATATGTCTTTTTTCGCACCTGATCTCTCTGCATTGTATGTTTTTTTCCCTTAAGTTTGCTTGTAGTGTATCTGTGTGTGAGTGAGGGCTACAAAAATCACCTGTAAACCATATCAGCCTGGCGACTAACTAGAAAAACGTACTGTTTATTTAGCCCCTGTGCATCTCCTTCGCTGTAAAACTATATTTCAGTTACCAAATTGTTAAGTTTTTAACTTTGTAAAATTAGACTATAGTGTTTTAAATTTAATAATTCATACTACATTATAGGAGGATGTGCAAAAATAAAATTTGTTGCTGTTGTTGTTGTTTTAAAGTCGGCTTTTCGGGACCTTTGATAGAAACTGTCTGTCTTCAGTTTTTCAGCAACAAGGATTAATTAAACGAGCAGAATTTTTCTCAGTTGAAGTAAAGGCAACGAAATTCTAAAGGTTGAAAAGGTTGGGGTGTTGCAGATGTGTCACTCAGTTTATAATCGGTTAATTGTTTCGGTCGATTCCCACAAAGAAGGCGTGACTTCTCTATTAGACGCGTATACTGTTTTTTAAATTCATTCAGGTGGCCTCACAAGTACATTGAAATCTAAAACATCTTATTTTTTCTGAGAGCTACTTTGGTGTTGTGTTAAGTCATCGTCTGCGAATTTAATCTATCCACACACAATTGATCAGGATGGATATATCAGATCGCTAAACTAGTACGGTGTCAAGGCATATCGAATGATTGAGCACGCGAGCAACGCATTATTATATTCCTTGCAAGCGTTTTTTATTCTGTCCGCCTTGCATTGTGAAAAAGAAGCACTTGGCAAGTTTCCTTTTGCGACCCGAGTCATCTCTTTGAAGAAGAGTTGATCAGCAACGTACAATTGATTTTTTCTTTAAATTGTCTCTGCCCTTTCTTTCTGGAAGTTCCACATAATGTACATGTACATTGTTGTAGTTTAAATATAGTTAGTTGTTACAATGTTAGGAATGTCGACCTGTATGGACATCTTCCAAGACTGTCAGACACCATCAGGCAGAGGCGCATGAGACTCGCAGGCCATTGCGTGAGACACCCAGAGCTCAATGCTAGCGAGCTAATCCTGTGGGAGCCCACTCATGGAAAGAAGTCCAGAGGTAGACCTCACGCGACCTTCATAGACACGCTGAAGAGGGACTCTGGACTGAATAACACCGTGGAAATCAGAACTCTAATGATGGACAGGGTACAATGGAGGGCGGCTATCCAAAATTCTCGTGTTGGCTGGACATAGCCGCCCGTAGTAGTAGTAGTAGTTGTTACAATTTTAAATTGATGACATTATGTTATTAATGATATAATTTTGTTGTACTTGCAGAAGCTGTAAACTGTTGACTGGATGCAACTTGTTAAAATATATAATCGAATATTTTTTACGAATATGTTTAAACTGATCAGTCTAAATTGATTCAGTAGAATGCACTTTTCTTTCCTGGCGCGTTTTGGCTTTCGCAACATTAAAATAAAGAAGCAGAGAGGTTTTCTTACCATTAGTAATACCGTGATTACTCGATTACCAGAAGCTAAATTGTAGGCGTTTAAACAATTTGAGGGACCAATAAGTTACCATATATTGGATTCTAAACTCTATAGTAACAGAACAAAGCTATAACTAGAAAAGAAAACCAATGTGAAAATATAAAATTTAATTCAAAGATCTGTAAACAATGTAGATACTTAGCCATAGTTAAACTTTACACTCTCCTCTTAGCTTGCATCACGTGTATTCTATCATTGGAATTAGACTGAATAATAGCCTTTTAAAATACGTTATTTTACTTGACAGGTTCTGACTAACGCTTACTTTGTTACTTATCACTGATAGGTAAGAAAAGCCATCTATTACATGATCTTTATCGGTGAGGAGTACTAGCATCGCAAAGTGCTATTAAAGATCTGATAGACCAAAATTTTGCGTTTATAAGAAACTGTTTCAATTGCTTGCAATTAAAAGGCAATGTTTGTTTTCGGTTATTTTGCTGTAATACCTAAAATTGTTACTCATTTAACACTAATTATCATTTGGGCAACGTATGGTGTGTGGTTTAACCAAAGGCTATGTAAAAACTAACCAGGATAGCTTTTGTGCACCGTGGTGTGAAGAACATTCCAATATCGTTTAGAAATGTCTACTATAGTACTGAATCCCGGTGTTAGACACAGATACTTTCTTCTATCTACACGAAACATAGTTTGACAAAACACGTTCCCAGCGTGATTGAGTTCACTAGACAAAACGAGGGGCCTGTCCTAGGAGGTTACTAAACCAACACAGCAGTGCTTTTGGTAATTGGTGCAAGCATAGCCATATGGCCAGGAAGAAACATAGAAAACTTTAAAGAAACACAGGATACAAAACTGAAATTCGATTTCGGACCTTTTTGAAGAGGTTCTACATAATTTATTATGGCAAATTAATCAAAAACCGTTTGATACCGTGTAAATATTAACTGGGTTTTACTAAAATATTAGGCATTGATTATGAAGATAATAAGTATACAAAGTTGGAAAATGACACTTCTTTGTCATTGTACTTGCTTTGGTTCTTTCAATTATTATTGGTAGCATTTACTTCGATTTTGTTATTACTGTCATCACTTTCAACTGTTAGTATAGATAACAAGGAGTTGATACCAGAAGAGCAGTGTTCCATCATAATCTTCCACATTTAATTCTTGCACGTTTATGTCTGGTTATCTGTCATACTTTTGTTCATTTTTGTTCTAGAAACACAGAAAACTTCTGTTTTGGATGCTTTTTCTATAAGCCAACAAAACTAAGTCACAGTTATCCTGTGTACCATTTTGCTACAGCACACTGTTATAACTACTGTAAGTTTTCTAAGAAACATAAAACATTGCGAAATGTTTGCGGTACTTACCTTGAGGGCTTCTGAGGTAAATGAATGCTCTAACACCAAATTCTAAACTTTTCTTTGACACAGAACCAAAGAAACTGTAAGTGCGGGCAACATATGTCAACAAACTTCTTTTATGCCAAATATGGTCATCGTTTCCTTATTTGATCAGTAGCATTGTTTCCTTGTGCCTGATTGGCCATCACGTAACATTTGTGGCATCCAAGCTACTTTTGAACCGATAAACTTTTGCAATATTCCATACATTTTGAACGTACACGAAGAAACGTTACTGAATTGAAAACTGTTAACGGTATATATATTATTATTTATACATATATGGCTTTATAAGGAAATTATGAAGGGATTTACAGAAAAAACTTAACTTCTTCAACAGACATTTTGACACAATCGCTTGCACTCCAAAACAAGGTGCGACTCATAGAAAAACGTTTTGCTAGCTGTAAACTAAACAGAATCACTAACTCTGCGTTTGAGGTTGAACAATTTTATACGATAATATAGTTAAGCTTTAAAGTCCAAAATCCAATAACTCAGTTCTTGATACAAAAAGTCCAACAGTATGGAAAACATATGGCATTCCCCGTCTTTCAACAGAAAACCTAAAACGCCCTGTTCTGGAGACTTCTGGAAGTTCTTACCAGTCAAAATTAGCCTAAATATGCTACTTTTGTTTATTTCATTTATCGTCAGAAGAATTCTTATAATGACAAAACGGAGTTTGAAAAAAATCTAAAAAAATGTCTGATTCTTAAATGCCTTGTTGTCCTGCGTTCACTAAATAAACAGTTTTTTTAAAACACTTCAGAAGTAATGTTTTCCAACAATTTCAAATCCAATAACAGCTAAGAGCTTCTTACATCTAAGAACGAAAAAAATTCTTGCTTTAAGACAGTATTTCCTTTCGGATCGCTGAACCTCTTCTGGTCCTAAGTGCTGATTGTTGGACAGTCCCGCTCATAGAGTGTTTCCAGAATTGTTTTATGTTTTGGATTCTTCAGTCTTTTGCAATATCGTTTTCTCTATTATTGTGTTACCTTTGAAGTCACCTACATAAACCATAAAATCTTTAACAATTTTGTCTTTAGGGCCTCTTCATTCAGCACTTCTCACTTGAAACTTAAAGATTTTCTGTACATCTACGCAATTCCTTTTAATGTGATTTTAGCATTTCATACCTTTAGCGTCCCCTCGCCAATAATTGGTTAACATGTTTTTTAATCAGTAATTAGAAGTTTTTTCAAGTTTGAAATAACTTTATACGCGACCCCACATCTACAGGCTTTAATGTTATCGCCATAAAAAAGGCGAGTTATTAGTTTATAAGAAAACTGTAGACATTATTCCTCAGTTAAACAAGATTCAGAAACCAGCATCAAAACTTAACGTCACTGCGATAATCTGCTTTTGCGTTACAGCCGGTAGTGCAGATTTCGTGAGAGTCTGAATCGGAATATTTCCTTAATGTCCTGAAAATGAGCATTTTTTGACAAATTTAGAATTTCACCTTTTGATAAACCTTTCAAAGTGTTAACTAATGGGATTGAAATAAAACCAATTATTTGGAAAATACACTCTTCTTGTAGAGTTTGTTGAGTCGCCCTTCTTGTACATATCAGTCACCTTGGCCGCCACATTCTAGCTACAGAAAATGCTTTGAATGTCATTTGTTTAAGGCCTTGGCAATCAAGAGTTTTTTGCCGCAAATTTCTGACCATTTAAATGTTTTTGCTAAGTATGTGTTATGACCCCCAGACAAAATCAAGACGTTAAATGTACAACCACTCCCAACGTTGACAGTGTTAAGCAGCACAAGTGACCTTATCGCTTCCACTGACTTCAGCATCAAGAAATAACTCCGGTTCCGCTATTTGTTAATACAGCATGCTTTTTTGTGGATACAGCATGTATATTGCATGTAAAAGTTCAATTCAGATTATTTTGTTTATGTATTGGTTTCATGAAGCTCGCCATGGAACTCGATTAGGTGAAAGCTTTTTCGTACCAAACTTTTTCAAGACAACCAAGTTTATGTAACTGAAGACGCACGCAAAGGGTACCTGACCCCTGCACTGGGTTTTCAAACTAAACTTGCAAATACTGGCGATGTAATCTCAACCAACAGATTTTCATTTGCTTCACCAGAAGTTCCTGCCTGGTACCTTTGATCCAGCTACTTACATGATAGAGAAAGTATGTACAGATGGCGTGCTCTTGTTTGTTTTAACTGACGTAATTGACACATTGGTTTGCAGAGCAGATAGTCGTGAAAGAGGACTAAGAAAAGCCCCGATAACACATACTTGTCTATCAAATGTTCGCTGTTAGATCATATGTGCTTACTAACAGTAATGCGAACATTTTCACAGTTAGAAAGATAAAAAACAATTATTGAATTATGTTCTATGAAGAGTCCTCTCATCTGATAGTATTAATTGCGTCCACTTTAGTTTCCTTCTTTGATAAATTGTTGGGATAAGCACAAAAAAGTTACACTTTAATACAACAGACTAGTGTTACAAAGACAGGAAGTTGAAGTAAATTTAGAAACCATCCATATAGTTTTTGACTCAATAAATGAATACTTTTACAAGTAAATTCGACGACGGAAATGCTCTTAACATACACTGAATACAGAGACGTCAGACTATGGAACAGTCTGAAAGAGAGTCAACGAGGTTAAGAAAGAGCAGAGATTCTACATTACCATTACAACCACTCCCAACGTTGACAGTGTTAAGCAGCACAAGTGACCTTTACGCTTTCACTGACTTCAGCATCAAGAAATAACTCCGGTTCCGCTATTTGTTAATACAGCATGTTTTTTTGTGGATACAGCATGTATATTACATGTTCAGATTATTTTGTTTATGTTTTGGTTTCATGAAGCTTGCCATGGAACTCGATTTGGTGAAAGATTTTTCGTACCAAACTTTTTCAAGACAACCAAGCTTATGTAACTGAAAACGCACGCAAAGGGTACCTGACCCCTGCACTGGGCGTTCAAACTAAATTGCAGATATTTTCCAACAAATACTGGCAATGTAATCTCAACCATCAGAATTTCATTTGCTTCACCATGCCTGCAGAAGTTCCTGACTGGTACCTTCGATCCAGCTACTTACATGATTGGGAAAGAGTGTACAGATGGCGTGCTCTTGTTTGTTTTATCAGACGTAATTGACACATTGATTTGCAGAGCAGATGGTTGTGAAAGAGGACTTAGAAAAGCCCCGATAACACACTTGTCTATGAAGAGTCCTCTCATCTGAAAGTAGTAAATGCTTCCAATTCAGTTTCCTTTTTTGATAAACTGTTGGGATAAGCACAAAAAAGTTACATTTTAATACAAAAGACTAGTGTTACAAAGACAGGAAGTTGAAGTAAATTTAGAAACCATTGACATAGTTTTTGACTTAATGAATAAATACTTTTACGAGTAAACTCGACGACGGAAATGCTCTTAACATCCACTGAATACAGAGACGTCAGACTATGGAACAGTCTGGAAGGGAGTCAATGAGGTTAAGAAACAGCAGAGATTCTACATTACGGTGTATATTACTTCGAATAAACGCACAGCATTTATTCAACTTTTCACGACGGAGGGCGGTGTCTATTTCAAACAAAAGTGTTGAATTTAGAATATTTGCTGGTCTTACTTAAAATTTGGGTAGCAGAAGCATTGTTCTTTATCTCAAATGCTTCCAATAAAACACACCTTCTATTCGAGGGGGCGGTTTTTAATATTTTGCTCTTAGACTGCGGCGTATTACTGCGAAGTAATACGGTATTACAAGTTCATTCATTTCCTATTTATGTAAATGCTATTGTTTGTTTGACTATAAGCAATTTATATTTTGAAGACTCTTGTTTGAACCTGATGATTCCTTTCACAGGTTAAATAAAAGATTTTGTGTAACTTAATTAATCATATCAGTAAAGAAACTGGGAAAGTCAAGTGGGAGCTTTGCATCACTTTTTGTGATGATTGACTTTGTCTGCAAGTATTTTTAGAATACTTAACAAGCCGTCTACGCGTGAGGTGATCATGACCTTCATTCCGGATAAAACTTGGGTTCCTTTGATTAGTTGTACAAAACAAAGTTTGTATAAAATGGATCAAAATGTGTTTCGTGCCCTTGCTCCTCAACCTACTCGAAGTTTTGCGAAGAATGTTTGCGACACTCGCAGACCCTGCAAAAGTTTCTTAGCGCTCTGAATCTCACCAAACTTTGTAATTTTGAAGGTTTGCGGACAACAATTCAAATTTTCTCAAGTCTCACTAGGAACGTATACAATTTATTATTTCATAGATACTTAGTAAAAAAAAATCAGACTCTTAATAAACCATGTGCACGAGCCAGACCAAATAGGTGAACAACAACCATGGTTTTCGACAAAATACTGACATAGTCGCGCGCTTGACAACTAGTTCGGTTGTATGAAACTAAAACGTTTCAATACACCTTTTCTAAACCTTGCCGGTTTGAGCCTCAATTATCCATTTTCAAAGTCACTTAATTTGTTTAGTAGCTGGAGAATTTACCTTTTATCGTCGTCCACGAATTGTTCTCAAAACGAATATCGGGATGTGACACGACTGTTCCACCAAAACTATACTTTAAACGGTTTTGCAAAAAAAAAAAAATTGAAAATTACGCTTGGTCTGCTGGTTATTATGATCGATTATAACGCTATTTGCAGTGTGCAGAATTTAAAGTGTTTGTTATTTACACAAGGTGAAGGATGATAAGAAATCTAACAACACTTTTGGTGATTCCAAGTGCAGTATTACTATTAGGCTGCATAGTTAGGAGTGCTGATAAAGTGCGAGTGTTGGTTACTTGATTGACGACTGACTTTCAACAAACACGGTTGATTCAGTGAGATTAATGTCACGTCCTGTGCTAGTTTCCAAGCTACGTTTTGAATCTTGTCCATTGTTGATTATAAAAGACAGTCACAGGTAATTTAATCTATTGATTTAAAAGCTTCATGGAGGCAAAAAGTCTAGGAGCCATTTAATTCGGTACAAATTTTGTATCCAAGTGAGTTTGCAACATGCGAATAGTGTGACCAGAGCCATACAAAGAAGGGAGGTGAAAAAACAAGCGTGTGTCTTGATTAACGCAAAAAGCTTGAAAGGATCCTCATTTTCATCTCCAAACGGAACGAATGAACTCGAATGATCAACTCTTGCATGGACTGCCTATCACGGTGTTAGGATGAGTTCACATGCTCATCCAGTTAAGTTATTAGTGGTATGCACACTGTTTATATATTTATCCTTCGATGTGATTTATCTTTCAAACTTCAACTAAAACGTGTTGTAAAGAGTCATTGAACATTCGGAAATGCTGCTAGACAAGAGTTGCTTATTGTTATTTTTGCTGTTAACATTCCTGTTCCTTACCCTATTCTTGTTTTTGTTGAAACGTTTCTTATTTTTCTTATTATTACATTATTACTATTAATATTCTTGTTCTGATTTTATTTTGTATTCATATATAGAGGATATTACACGGTTTCCAAAAGATATGGATTTTATCTTCGAGTGGCCAAAACTTTTATCTCACGAGTTGAGCGCAGCGAAACGAGTGAGATGTTTTGGCCACGAGAAGATAAAATCAATATCTTTTGGAAAC
>JAOBRG010016128.1:0-22500 GCA_027574985.1 Umimayanthus nakama | reverse complement strand
CCGAACTTCACTTTTGGAGGGGGAGTATTTAATGAACATTTTTGGTACTCTCCCACATTGCCAAACTGATAATCTCGTCTCAACCTATTCATCGTGCCAACTGGGCAAATGAATTTACTGTTTTCATTTTAAGAGTTACTTCTTGACACACACAGTCGTCAAGTTCTTTTGGTGAACAGTGATCCTACCATCAGACACAAACCTCTCTGACCTTTAAAATTGATAGTACATGGTCGATTAATCGATTCGTGCCGATAAGTGGACAAGTGTGTGTTGGTGGAGGGGAGGGGGGGGGGACGGGGACGGGGGCGGTGGCATTTAAAAAGCCCAACGAACGTGAATGAAAACAGGACGAAATCAGTTGGTGTTTAGCCCCTGCCAGCGGGCATTATTCATGGACTGGGGTGGTATAACTAAATCCCTTGTTATGGATGTAGACACGTGTTAAGGGATGCAACGGCCGTCTGTGTACCGCACACTACGCGTGGGTAGGAGAATTTTAGAACCTGATCAAGTAAACCATTTACACCCCGCCTCAGCCCTATCTTCAGTTTCTAACTATTTCTGTTCATGTCAGCACTCTCTGACGAAAAAGATATATGTTATTAGTTTATCCATTGATCTAACAGTGTTCACAGTTCCTCTGACCCGAACACAGCACGCAGCGATTCGATACTGTACTTGCTGCAGCTAATTTCATTACAGACAAACGAGCCTCTACAATACGAGCCAATCACCACCAGCACTAGTCATTCGGTTCAACGCGGCCACGCTCTTTAATTTCTAGTCATACAATTTACAATCACAGACCAATAATTATGTTTGATAAATGTACCTTAACAAAAGAATTTTCAAACAGAGTTCTATATTCATATTATAGTGTATATAACCGTGAGATCGGGGTTGCAGTTTGGAAAAATTATAGAACAAGAGGCTCATTAAGTGTTTACTCGTGGTACGAGTGGAGACTGAAGTGAGGTTCCATTCAGTTTTTTTAACCCTTGCCGGAAGCACCGATGTGTATACAAATTTTTTTAACGAGGGAAACAATAATTTGTTGAGAAACACAGCAAATAAGTCGAAAAACACACAAACTACTTCCTTCATCCGAACTCCACCCTCACAAATAAAATTGCGCGCTGAAAAAAGGAAAAACAATTGGGGCACTGACCGCGTGGGACAGGGGACAAATCCCAAATATGGCAGTCACTGGACCGAATCGCGACAGGAAGAAAGAAAAAAGAAAAAAGAAAAATAAATCGAACCCAAACTTTGACTCGTGGTACGTAATAATGAACTGAGTTGGATATTCCGCATTCTGGAAGAGCTTGCCAACATTGAACAGTTTTCATACCTTCCTTAAGACATTTGCTAGTATCTTTCGCAAAATTAAGGAACATGTAGAATAACAATTTTCTTGTCTAACCTTGCGATAAAATTTTTTGTCCGCCAGCTAAGATTACATAATGTAGTACCAGTAATGCCTAAATAGCAAAAAAAGTTCTCTCGATTACCAAAAACAGTTTGTGTGTCATCCCCCGCATTGCTGTTGCGCTGCTAGCCCAAAACACATTCTCATTTTGAAACACTTCACATGGACATACATTGTACAAAAGCTACGTTAAAGGCGAGAATATAGCAACTTAGGCCTAGTTTAGACATCGTGCTTTTACCGCACCAAACACAATTCTATTTGGCGCGGTGTCTGGCACGGTCAAAGCACGGTTGCGTTTTAAACACGGCACCGAGCACCGCACCCAAATGCTTTTGGACTAAAACATGTTGGTTGCTCAGGTTTACCGTCTTAAGTGCTGGCACAGTGCTTAATCGGTGTGCCAATTTAGACATCGAGCTTTCAGCGTGCTTTCACCGCGCCAAATCGAAATAATTGAGTTCGGTGAGGTGAAAGCACGATGTCTAAACTAGGCCTAACGGTACCACATTGTTGGAGATGCGCGCGGACTTTGTTATCGATTAGCAGTTGGTTATAAAAAGTATTTTATCTTGGCTTTCTATCCGATGATTGTAAAGTGATAAAGAATAGAGATCAACAAAAAAGACGACTTTTATTTCTTTCAGTTATGTACATTACCAGAAAATGAAATCTTGTGAAGACCCATGTCAAGTAAAAACAGTCAATTAAGAAACACAGGGGAGAATGTCGTTTCACTGCGTGGTCTAGTGAAACATGAACGAGAAGGCTTTGTAACCAAAGTTCGTGAGCACATCAATGCTCGCAGAACTGCCACCAACTGCCATAACCTAAAAATCGAAGGAAGAAAACTTAAACCTTGTTGAAAACTTTTGGCGGGACCGATTGTTTAAACAAAGTCCAAATCTTAACCCGTATTAATATTTTAAATTATCATAGTAGGACACCAAATCAATTTAGAAATCGTGTTTCGACCAAAATACTTTACAACTCACGCACGCGTGCTTACGTGTTTATGAGCGCGTGCGTGTTTCGATAACAGAAGACAAAAATGAAATTTCCAAAGATTTTTCAAAGATCTTTCAGCATATCTTTTCTTTTTTCACGAAATAGAAAGATGGGATCATGAAGCAAAAGTGGTTACAGTTTGCTTTGCTATTACAACGAATCCAATTTTAGCCAGGTCAGTTATTCAGATGGGTTAGATCAACAAAAGTTGATATGGTATGTTGTTCGCCTGTGGGATATAGTGTTGAGCTGACGTTTCGAGCGTTAGCCCTTATGGTATGTTGTTCGCCTGTGGGATATAGTGTTGAGCTGACGTTTCGAGCGTTAGCCCTTTTGAGTCTGCTCCGACGAAGGGCTAACGCTCGAAACGTCAGCTTAACACTGTATCCCACAGGCGAACAACATACCATATCAACTTTTGTTAATCTAACCCATTTATTCAGCGTACTCGCCCACGCAGATAAAACATTTTTTTTTCAAAACTAGTCTCCCAGTATTCAGATTAGAGTCGCATACCCTAAAACACCCGCAAAACTGAAGAATTTGTAAGTAAAATAATATGTTGTGACCTGATACCGTCTTCGGGTATCAGCACAAAATTCAGTATTGCTATTTCGTTCAATGTTCTTCAAATAAAACGAAGCAAGACTTGGAAATTTTTGCAGAAGTTGCAACTCAGCGAGTTTATATATTCCAAACAACTTGGACTAAACTTTGGCCAAGTGAAGCTGAGAGGCAAACCGAGTTTCAAACTTTTTCCAACTTGTACTTGGTTAGCTCATCACCTTGTTCTGAATCGCAAGCTAACCAGCAAGTGCACATTCATGTGTATATGGCTGTGGTCCAACGCAACTCCTAGCAAGTTTGGAAGTCAAAGCTTCCGTTGATTTACTTCCAGTTCTACCCGAAGCCGTCTGACCAAAGACTTAAAAGGAAGCGATAATCAGCCCGCTGGGGCTTACTTTTGTATATTTGCCATCACTGACCTTGTTTTGTACTGAATTGTTGTTTACTTGAATGGCGTAAACAGAGGACGGAGTGCAAGGAACTTTCGACTTGAGATCTCCGTTTATTGTCCAGTGGAACAGCGACGGCTCGGACCCTCCACATATTATCTGGAATGTAGAACGGATACGTGGCTGGCAAACTAGTCAGGGTGCGTTTGATTGACCCTATTCCGTCAGTTCAGATACAAGAATAAAGTATCAAAGTTCTCTCCTGATTCACAGAATAATTTAATATCCAGTTAAAGGTAATGATTGGGGCGAGAGATGTAACTCAGTAGTGTTTTTTCTCCTAACTTTGCAGGAATTGTGGCCAATAAGATTGATTAAAGTTTTTATTTCTGTTTACTCGTATGCCGGATAGAGCCAACTGGACACGCCCTTAATTGGTCGGTTCGTTGGCCGGTCGGCTGGTGCTTGGTCCGTTTCAGTGGTTTGTTGATTAGTACTCAGTCAGTCAGCCTTCAGTCAATTAGTTTTCTCTTTCCGGCTCCGTGCGGCCCCAATTGCTTTCTAGAAGAACTATTTGGGATATTCATCTAAACCACTATATATGGCTGGCTGCTTAGTCGTTCGATTGGCTGGCAGTTCGGTCATCTGGTTGGTTGATCAGTCCGTCTGTCAGTCAGCTAGCCGGTCTAATAGTTGATTAGTCAGCTGGTTGCCCATTCTAATGAACGCCCCCATTTTTAAACGTGCCCCTATTCTTCATCGCCTTCAGAGTACACTTATCAAAGGTGGTTTACCGTATCTTCCTTTAAAAGCCGACAAACCGTACGTAATACAGAACTCTTATTAATTTGTTACTGTTAGAGTTTCTGTTATTGTTAGTTATTTTAATATGTATTAAAGTTTTGTTTTAATATTTGGTTGTTTCGCAAGAAATTAAATAAGCGCCCTATCCCGAATAAGAATAACGAGGTACCAAAGGTAAAAAAAGCGTCCTGGGCGCTAAACCGAATCATTACTCATAGTTCTGCCCAAAGCCTTTTAGAGTGGTAAAACGCCCTGCTATTTTATGAGATTTTTATTGTTATGCACATTTAACTCATTGTAACGCAAATTAATGGCATTGTTATGCAAATTCCCGCCACTCTGAGACAAATTTCCCGCACACCCTTCTGGGGAGAACCCTAATTAATAAAATACTGTAGTCGGTTAAATAAAAAAAATAGTTGGTGGTGTGCTTGGTTAGCGGCAGTCCAGCTACAAATACACCTCAATGTATAATTATTCTAAAACAGTGCTAACATGTATACTTCCACTCATTTGCCGACGACACCCAGCTTTATCTGGCTTTTGATGCTAACTCTACCGACAACCTGTCTGATGCCCTCAGATCTATCCAATTAGCTATACTAGATATCAAGAACTGCCTAAGACGTAATTTACTTAAGTTCAATATCGGCAAAACTGAGTTACTATTGATTGGATCATATCACCAGCTTTCTAAGCTCTGCTCACCAATCACTATACGTGACGGTGTCGATGATGTAACTATCACTGCCTCAGAAATTGTACGAAATTTGGGCGTCTTCATGGATGAACAGCTTAAACTAAATGACCATGTCAACAAAATTATTAAGACCTGCTTTTATCACCTCCGGAACATCTTCAAAATCCGCAAATATCTCTCAATTGATGCTACTAAATCTCTTGTCCACGCCCTGGTAACTTCTCGTCTCGACTACTGTAACTCTCTACTCTATGGCTGCAAAACGTCTTCTATCAAGCGTCTCCAGCGTGTCCAAAACTACTCTGCCCGTGCTATCTGCAAGATTGCTAAATATGACCATATCACTCCTGTTCTCAAGCGACTCAACTGGCTTCCTGTTAAAGCAAGAACTGAACACGAACTCCTGACTCTCACATTTAAAGCTGCCACATGGTCAGAGCCCCATCATATCTCTCTGAACTTATCTCTCGTCGTCCTATTCTTAGCCCTGGTCTTCGCTCAAATCACAGTCTTCTTCTCACAGTCCCTAAAATTACATCTAGAGCAGACAAGAGCACCGCTGTTAGAGCTTTCTCCTTGTCTGCTCCAAAACTTTGGAACTCGCTCCCAGAGGAGCCAAGAAACTGCAGCTCTATTGAAACTTTTAAAGGAAAACTGAAAACGTTTTTATTTAAAAAATATTTTTAATGTCTCTATTCAGTTTTAAACTTATACTTGTAATTTTCAGTGTCGTTGAATTTTTCAAGATACCGGCACTTTAAAAACTTTATTATTGTTATTATTATTGTTATTCTTCTTCTACTTCTTCTTATTTTTATTATTACTACTATTGTTATGTACGTACAGAATCGTCGTGGAAAATGGCGGCTTGTTGGCAAGAGCCCGGCGTGTCCAGTACCCCGGTGCAGGCCATGGAGTTCAGACGCCACACGGACAGCGACGGACCGCCTCCGCACACCTGGGACGGAGTAGGTCAAATGATTATTACTATGTATGTGTTTTGATTAACAACGATTCGTACATGTATTGTTCTGATTGTAGCAAAAGCCGAGCACGTCCGTAGAGACCACCGCAAAAACAACGGATAAGTCTCTAAAATTGACAGAAAGGCTCTACTCTGAGAACGAAGTATTCCATTGGTCATTGAACAATAACATTAACAAAAACTGACACTTTTTAACAATACGCTATTGTATGTTCTTTACGGATGGCCAGTTTAAGAATAAAAGTTTTCGTTTTTTGTATTGTGTTTTTATCCAATGGGATCTTTCGTTCTCAGAGTAGAGGGCGACTCAAAATTGAAGACGATTTCTAATTATAAATTATGACGTCGATTAATAACTATTTTTCTTCATGGTCAACGTTTGCATAATTCAAAAATTTTTGCAGGCACGTGCATTTTGCAAAATGCAGTTTTTCTTGTTAAAATCTGTAGTAACTTGGCTCCTACCGAGCCGCTCTGCTTATGAGAAACGAAATCATATAGCTAACGGAAAGCGCCAAATATCTTGGGCTTCATTTGGGATATGAAGGTCATTCGAGCTTTCGAGATGCTTAGGGCCGGTTATTTAAACGATCGAGGTCAAAACCTTAGCCGATGTTCACAGTTGTTGGGAACGATAGTAAGACACAGGTTAAGATTTGAACTTCCTTTAAAATAACCGACCAATAATGTACAAATGGGCATGCCTTGCAAAACAAGTTAACAGAAGAAAGTGAAAATTGACTTTATTTATAAACGACGACAGTTTCTTCAACTAAGTGGGCTGCGGTAGACATTAACCGCCCTGTCATTTATGGGTGGGTTGGAGGGTGCTAAGGAGAAAATGGTGGGGCAACTAAAATACCACACTGTCTTAGGTGGAGTAAAAGAAAACAATCTGAAGTTAAAGGGCGGAGTAACAACCTAATAACTGTATTTCTATGTTTTCATTGATGAGGCATAAGACTTTTTTACGCTTCAAAAGGGGTTGGTAAAAAGGTTCTTGTGTTCCCAGTGTTGTCGTTCAATCACCAGCCCGGCCGCAGTAATGACCGCTCCCTAGTGGCAGGCGACGATGCACCATTACACCTCCTGTTTAAAGGCGATGGTTCGCACAGAGGTCAAAGCCATGACCTCTCTCACTACACATACTCCTGCATACAGCTATTTCAGAAAGGTTGTTCTTATTATCATTATTATTATTATTTCTAGTATAGTTGTTTTAATTATTAGAGAAATTACTGTTATTATTGTTATTATTATCACTACTGATTACTATTACTATTATTATTGTTATTGCTACTATACACACACACCAGCCAATCCTCGGAGTCATCAACTGCTACACTTCCGATCCAGGGACCAAACTTCGGTCTGTTGAGGTCCTAGTTAAATGCAAATCACCAATCGTCACTAACGAATGCCATTCTTCTTACTAAGTACTTAGACTAAGTTATTAAATACAGTCCAATGGTTGTTCGATTTCAAAATTTGACTAATTCGGTAGTCACCGGTTATCAGCTCATATTCTATTGAGACTATATATGGAAAACACACGGTTGTGAGGCTATCATGTGACAATTGATTCAATGGAAACAGAAAATATTTTTCAGTCAGCGGTTTCTTGAAACACAATTTGTTTTCAAATAGAAAATAATTTGTTGTTGTATTTAATAAAACTGTATTTAACAAAACAATTATTCTACTTGACCTTTTGAATATTAGCTGATTATAACAGATTTGCGCTCTGCGCTCATCTGTTATTTATCAGTTAATATTCAGTGCGGTCTCGCAGAACAATTGTTAGATATCTCATAGACAGCACTCTGTGAATACTCCTCCCCAAATTCCTCCCTTCTTCCCCTGCAATCTGTGTTTGAGAGCATAAAACAATGGATCTCAATAAACGCAACTTGAGGCCCAAACACGCTAAGTCTCCAAATATTAACCCTTTTAGCTCCAATCACGACCAAATTTTGTGATTTGTTGCTAAGTTCTAATAAATGGTTTCCTCACTTTCCTTTTGAACAGTTTGGGAGAAGTTTGCTCTTGAAACGTTTGATCGATTCCTTTATCCTTACAGCAAAACAAAATATTTTGTTTGATATTGTAGGGGAAGAATAGAATTTGAAAAAAAGAGGTTGAACCACGGCCAAACTGAATTCCAAAACGATGGAATATATTCGAATTAAAACTGGCGGACAAGCACAGAATTGCAGAGTATTAAATTGCTGTAGTTTAAATTGTAGGTTACGTCATATTTATGTCATAACTGTGAAAATTTCGGGCTTTTACAAAATCGTGCTGGTCAAAAACAGAAAAGTTTAAAAATGCTTCTGACTTTGAAAAACCACAAAAAAGAACTCTAAACTGAAAAAGAAACCTTGCTTTTAACATAAATGAGAATACTTTTAAGAAATTTAGTTTGGCAACACGTTTTTTTAAGAAAATTTCAGTTCCAACCTTAATTGCATTAGCTCATAAACTATAACGTTATTTACATGTATTCATTCAAACTCCTTGCATTTTAAAAATGTCATTTATGTCACTCAGTCATTTGCTGACTGTTCCAAGTTTACGTTCTCAAACACAAATTTTCCGGGAAAACTTTCAAAGTCTGACACAGTAAAAACATATGCCTATGGCCACCATCTTGGATCTTTCTTTAGAAAGTTATGGCACAATATCCTTGACGTCACATATCACGTGCATATCACGTCACATATCACTTAAATTAAAAAAAAAACATATTTGAATTTAAGTCTACGAACTGTTGAAAAGAAATTTTATGGAAGTGCCAAAAAACCATCTTAAACCAAATTCAAACATACAAAAGTCATTTTCTCAGCTCAGTGGGTGTCCATCTTCAAAACTAAGGACGACTTGAGATCAAACAGTGAAAAAAAATTGCTCAAAAAGTGCTTTCAACAATAACATTGTTGTTTGAAACATTTCGTTAGTATTTGAAAAAAAAACCCAACAAAACAAAAACTTCACCAAACCGGGCATCGAAAACTATGTTTCCATGGCAACAAGTAATGCCCTCGATGCAATTTTTCCCAGAATCTTATTCTCCAACAAATTTGGAGAAAAAGCACGTCACTCTATACATGGTATAACTATGGCTGTTCCATGAATATCAAGAAATTTCTTGATGGTTGAAGTCAGCACAGACACTTTTGGCCACCAGGCCAGATACAAAAGGTTTAGCGATGTAATTTCATCAGTACTGTGCACGTTCACCATAGTATTGATAGAAATGTTCTTGACACATCGTTACTTTTTTGTTCAGTCAAACCACTTAGTATCAGTTGGGCATGAAAGTGTTTATAGCGAATGATAACTAAACAGTGTTGCATGAGTTGTAATCACTTCGGATACTGGGTTGCATATATCAAGTACCGAAAACTCTCTGCCTTTTCTCTGACCGGCAGCTTTATTCCCCTGACTTTGTCTGTCGGGTAATTCGAACAAATAAAAACTAACAAATGGTTATTTTAGGGTAAAATGTGACATTACACTCAAAACATGAGTTGAAGTTAATCAGGCGTTTCAAATTTTCCTGACCAATATATTACCGTAACTATAATTCCCGAACTGCTCTCTGACCTGTGGCAGCCCATGCACGAGGCATGCTACACTTTTGGTGCTGATAAAACTTGCAGTTTAACTGACTCAAGTTACATGAGAAAAAAGGAAAAAGGAAACATAGATCTGACATCAGAAAAATTGTAGGACTTACCTCATTTTTGTGTGGCTCTATTTTATGAGTCATTGATCCAGGGTTTCTCATATCTATAGAATGTAAGCAAGACAAAAAGACAAGTTTGTTAAATTGATAAAAAAATAACCCTTGTGTTGTCACAGATGCTTTTGTTATAACCAAACAAGACCAAATTTGAACTTGCTGTCGAAACACGTGAACATCAACTTTGATTGCTTTGAAGAGGATAGAAATAAAATTATTTGGTGTTAGTAGTTCTAATCTTCAAACTGGCTGTCAAAATACCATGCTCTGACCATATTCATTCTCTCAACTTGAAGAGTGAATTCGAAGTTTTTAATGTTAACAACTTCGTAACATTCAAATCTGAGAGTTTTCATCCTGAAACAGTGTGATATTTGAAAACACAAGAGGACAAGAGTCAAAACAAAGAGCTCGCAAAATCTTCTGCAGAGCAGTAAGTAGCACAAGAAGGAATATTTGTTATCCATGATAAAAACCATATAAATAAACTGATTTTTGGTTTGCCACTAACTTGCTCCAAGATTTCCCTCAATTGTAGCAGTCACTTTGTTAATTGTTTATGTGCGAGTCAATTCCAGCCGCGATATCCCCTCCCCCGGGCAAACCCCTGGGCATTTGAAAAAAGGATTCAAATGCCCGGCCCTGCGGGCAAGTTTTGTTGGTTAATGCCCCACCCCCCATTCCTACTTAAATGGTCAAATGCCCGGCCCCCAAGTCCATCCAATCAGTATACAAAACTATTATAAGTTGCCATTTTTAATAAACATAACTGTTTTAGCTCAATAGAACTGCATAAAAGAGGTCAGGAAATGAATCTCTCCGAGTGAAGAAAGACAAGGCAATGGTCTTATTGCTTTGATAAGTCTTTTATGGTTGATAAACGCTCTGCCCTCATCCAAAATGACAATGCTTGACTGCTTGAAACCCTCGACTCTGAACACCGTCGGAAATAACGACAGGATGTTACGAAACAATATTTTTGTTTTCTGCAAATGCCCGGGGAGTCGGGACACTATTGACTGCCAAATGCCTGGCCCCAAGGACTCATCGTGCATCAAATGCCCGGGGTTTGCCCGTGGGGGAAGAAGCTCGCGGCCGGAATAGACTCTCACATTACTACTAACGTACACACAATTTGCAATATACAGTAAGTCATATGATGACAAACTTACAGTAAGTCATATGATGACAAATGTTGTTAAGGATAAAGACGGTCTTTCAAAGTGAGAGCATAGCAAGTGCTCAGTAAGGCTCTACTCTGAGAATGAACTATTCAAGTGGTTATTGAACAATAACAGTAACAGTAACTGACATTTTTTAAAAATAAGCTATTGCATGTTTCTTCAGTTTTGGTTATTTAAGTGTTTTTATTCAATGGGATCTTTCCTTCTCAGAGTAGATAGGCGACTCCCAGTGCTCAGTGACTGAAGTTGACACAGATCTCCACTCCTTGATTGTCCTATTAAAAGAACTACCGGCCAATACACACTATGTTCATATATGTATACTGTATGTATATTAAATAAACATTACATTAACTTCCTGTTTGACTTACTCAGGAAATGGGATCGGGACTTTACTGTTAACAATTTTGTTTAACGATGATACTTGTGGCATTTTTAGATTTACAAATCATAATCTGGTCTGAAATAGGGTATTGTCGTCTTCAGTTTGGTCAGACTGAATTACATGTTAATATAGAAAACTGCCTTTTTCAGTCCTAAAATACATGTAGAGTATATAAAAAATTGAGATCGTCATTGAAGGTGTTGGCAGCGCATGCAAGCCAAACGTTTGGGAAAGTACCCCTTCCCCTCTTCCAAACTACAACCTACCCCACAGTCGAACAGTTCCATCTTCTGATCCACTCACACACTGATTCAACCTCGGCCTGAGGGTGAGGCAGTGGATGTAGTCCGAGTGCCCCTTGATCGTGCTCTGAGCAACAGAGACAAGCTGTTAGTTACCAGAGCTTTCATGTTATATCAATCATGAGGCTCAAAATCACCCTGAGAATTGAGAATTATCTATAGCAATTAGCACAGCCTCAGTTTTATTTTTCAGCATTTCAAAAACATTCTAGCGCACACTTTCCTGTAATGACGGCATTCTTCTGTAAACAGAAAATATAAGTTGGCATCCAGTTAAGGAGAAGAGAAAAGCCCATTTAAGGTGATTGATTTCAAAGCAATTAAAAAATTACTTTTCTCTAACTTGCTGTTATCCTTTACCCTTTCCCTGCATCTCTACAATTCGTGTCAATATTAAAACTGTAAACGATATAGCTAATTATCAACTTTGTAGCTTAATGACGCTGAATTAAGAGACACAACTGAAAGCGCATGCAAGGGCCTCTGTAGCCGCTATATGGTCCTTGTCTGACTTCAGAGCACAGCATACAGCGAGTCGAAGTGAGCTGTTTTTAGGTAACAGCCGGAACACAACACCAGCGTTAGCCTACTCTTATCGACAAGCGTGTGGCTGTGTTCTTTTAAGTCCAGCGATAGAACATCGGGAGACACGCCCAACAGCTTAACGTCTCCGTACACAGACGGTGTGGCAGAAGTAGGTCGCCCAAAGTTCAACCCTTGACCAGGCCGGAACATGAACCCCGGACCTCCTGGTTGGCAGTCAGAGATCTAACCAACTGCGCTAACCTCGCACGCACACAATTAATTTTATGTAAGAATCGATTTGAATTTATAAGCTTACACTGTAGTATTTTTGTTGAAGTTTGTTAAAAGGTTAAGGACGCATTACATGTAAGAGTTATTTGAGGCTGAAACCACTAGTTGGTAAAGCTTAGGCTCACACAAAATTTTGTGATTCTTATAAAAATATCCAGATAGTGTAGTGGTTCATTCTTAACTCCTTTTCAAAATATATATTGCCACAATGTTGACCACCACGAAATGTGAAAACAAAATGCGGGACCAATTGTCCCTGGATTTCCGATGGTATACAGAAACACAAAACATAGGCTTAGTTCCCTACATGTAAATGTCAGTGTTTATATAAACAAATGCTTAAATTACTGAATAAATTAACGCAAGGTACTATAATAAATTTATTTGTTTGTTTGTTTAGCAATTATTGGAAGTGCAAATCCTTGTGCTGTAAACACATAGAATAATGTGTATAATTGTAGATATAAATAAATCAACTTTCGTGTTCAAGGTTAAATTGAAATGAAGATACTGTGCACATAAAGTGTAATGTACCGCATCGTCTTTTTTGGTAAACTCACTACTTGTACAGTACATGTACACATACCTTGCACATACCACTCTCCAAGTCCCACAAATAAATATTGTTGTCTCCACAACCAGAGAAAAGCACATTGTCCTGTGAAACAGATTCTTACATGTAAATTTTACATGTAAATTTTAAACTTAAAGTTTAAATGATATACAGACTAACACTAACAGTAACAGAACTTTCAATTGACATTGATACATTACAGTTTTATCTTAGATCTAAATATTGAAACACCTGCTGTGCAGTAAGTTATGATTTAAAATAGTAACACACATTCACATACAATTAAGCTGCTCCCTGCCTGGCTATCAGCACCTACTCATTCTAAGCACTTATTCATGTGTACATCAGTAGTTGATGAACTCAGCCAGACCACTGCAGTACATGTAAGTCTGGTTATCACAATGTTTACTATAGTTACAAGTTGCTCAGTAAACAAACCACAATACTTGGCCTACATGAGGCAGGATTAGAACTTGGACTGATTTCATGATGTAAAACCATTGAATTATTTATCCAGAAACTCATGAATACAACCATCGTGGTGATGGCAGACTCTAAATCAGACTAAACGCAGATAAAGAATGTGACTGGTAATACTGACATAAAATATAAACACTTTAAAAAACAACAAATATTAATCATAATAAATAATGGTTTGTCTTTGCAAACTAAAAATAATAATTATTACAAAAAATTACATTAATAATAACAATATTAAAAATTAAGGAAATAACAAATCTAATAACTGAAAAGTATTTTCTAATGATAATAGTACTGAAAAACTCCTCTTACCTGCTGGTAATAAGCCAGTGCATTGGTTTCAGGCTGGTCCAAAGGGTTGCTGGAAAACCAAATAGAAGTTAATAATTAATAGCATATCATCTTCCTATAACATTTTCAGCTCTTGTCCCAAGGGATACAGAAACCCACAAAATGCCTGTAATTTACATGTTAGAGTATAAATTAAGTAAAGCAGGACTGTTACAGTACACATACACTGTACACCCTGGCAGCCATTTTGATCATTGTAAGATCTGACAACATGCATGTTTTTTGTCATAATCAATGTTGGCACAAAATTTTACAAAGCCATGAAAAAGGTTTTTCATGGGTCATGAAATTCAAAAATATTTCAGAATGGTTAATTATAAAATTTCATGGTCCATGGAAAAACTAAGTACAAGTTGGGCATTATTTCATGTGCCATGAAAAGTTTACAGAACCATGAAAATATTTTAAATGGGCCATGAATTTCTGACAAGTCAATTTTCATGGGCCCTGAAAAGTTTACAAAGCCCTGAAAATGGTTTTTGATGGGTCAATGAATTCAAATATATTTCAGAATGGAAGATTTCATGGCCCATGCAAAAACTAACTACAGGTTGGGCATTATTTCATGGGCCATGAAAAGTCTATAAAACCATGAAAATAAATTTTCACCATGGGTTATGAAATTCCAAACTTTTTTAGAGTTAAAGATGTAGGTTTAACTTGTTTAAAAAAAGTTTTTAATTTCTAACTTAACCAAGAACACTCAGCAAAGCGTATAAACATATGCCGACAACCTTAGAAGCACTTGTGTCATTGAGTTCAGTCGAGTCACGTTAGTTGAGTTTTTTACAACATCTTATTTTTCGTCGCCTTCAAGGTTTACTTTGGATAATCATAAGAATGAACGATTCCATGTCACTGTCTGAGTCTTTTTAATTTTTACCCTTGCCGTATTTTACACTGAGAATTGATAGAATCAGCAAAAATTCTCGGGTTGAGAGAGTTCAGGTTTGTAGAAACTGGTTTGAAAGGCATATTAAAAACACGATACCTTATATGGATGGTGGAGAAAAACTGCATGTTTGGAAAAAACAACAACCTTTATTTGGATGACAGAGACAAACCGCAAGGTGAAATCTACCGCGCCGGGCCCCCAGAATGTCTCACCAGTCTTCAGAAGAAAACAAGACGAAGTTTATTTCCTGAAATTTTTTATCTTTCTATTAAAGTTGTGAGCAAATTGCTGTTCTTGTTGTTTTTCCATTTGTCTTCTTGCATACGTGTCCTGCACCTAGGCCTGGTGTTTTTCCTGCCTTTTTCAGGTCACGTGACACATTGCTGACGCCATTCTTCCAACAATTTTTTTGTCGTCCTTGTTGATCTAACTGTGTGAAGATGTGGCTTTCATTGACCTCAATTAACACAAATTTGAGTCTTCAAATCATCTCAAGGAGAATTCTGAATTTTAACACAAACTACAAAAGTAAAAAAAGATATCTGCCGCTTAATTGACCTTGGCCTTCGGTAAGTGGGATTCGAGCCAATGTTTATCCTGAATTGTTTTTAAAAGGAGGCAAGTTTGCTTAAACAGACAAAATTTTGTTTTTGACTTTACAGGTAGCCGTTTTAATCTCGAAAAGTTTCACTGTCAAACAGTAAAAATTTGAACGAGAATTAAAGGTATGTTATTAAACATTTTGAGTTGAGGTATGAAATAATTTTTTAAAGTCTTCGTTCACCAGCTGATAGTAAATAGAAAACAAACACTATTCCGACAAGTTTTTGACAATCAAGTCAAGTTGTGCGGTAACATGCTAACTGTACGGAGGAATTTCAGATGCAGCAGTTTAAAATGTGGTGACTGACGAATATTAGACAACACAACCTGGGAATTATGTTTTTGGTTTGTCCTTAGTTAAAAAAAGGTTGAGGTTTTCTTTATCTTTTACTACTGCATGACTTGCAAAATAATCAAAGTCTCTTCAAATTTGACAGAATGATGGAGGCTCAGCAGGTTTGTACAAAAAAACTGTACAAAGACAAAGTATTTAGTTTTGTAATCAGAGACAGCACCTGCAAGAATTTATTAGGTGCAAAAAATCTATTTTCCTTCTTTCCCATCATGGCAGTTAGTAGTTTTCATCGGCCTTGAAAAACAAATTAAAATACATGAATTTCCTTGCATTTTTAATGGTGTTCAGGCTTTATTTAGAACTTTACCATGAAATTGTTCAATTCCAACTCAACTAGTACACATCAGTTTCATGGGTCCTTAAAACTCCATGAAAAATCCGTAGAAATGGATGAAACACTTTCACGGGTCATTAAAACCACACCTTTAAGGAAAAAATCATGGACTTTCCATGAGCCACGAATTCCAATGAAGCACTGAAAAACCCATTAAATTGCACCATGAATCCAGACAGCCAAATTAATGGGATTCTCACCACCCTGAAAAAGCCATTAAAAGTATCATAACCATGGGGCAAATTTTAATGGTTTTGATAAATTTTAAGATTTTTCATGGGTCATGAAAAGTGTGGTTTTCAGGGGGATTTTCATGGTATTTTCATTGATTTTCCATGAAAATTATTTGGGTTATGGCATGAAAAACCCATGAAAGAGCCATGAAAAAAACCATGACTAAACAAATAAAAATTGTCACAAGATTTTCATGGCTTTTGAGTTCATAGTGAAAGGTATGTATAATTCAAACATTGTACACATACTGTACAATTTATTATAGTTACACAACTTACTGCCATAAAAATTAAAAAAACTGTCATAATTTCAGCCTAGTTAAATGTACTGAAAATACATGTTTTCTTGTTAAGGGGGCCTCACCTTGAAGGAGGTGACAGCGTCCATGCAGGGGAGGGACTCTGTGGAGGAACAAACAAATAACTCATGGACTGTTACTGACAGCAACACTGATTTAAAAAAATCCAACGTTTCAAATTAAAACAATCCTTAAAATAATGATTTTATTTCAGGTTATTAAATGTTAAGTAAGACACACATACAGTGTACTAAACAAATGGCCTATGCACAATTTTGAGTGCTGTAGATTGACAATATGGAATCTCAAAAACATAACCAAAAATTTCTCTAGATATGACTTTTGTATCTTTCATGAGGTATCTAAAGAAAACAATAGGTCTGACCACATTTATTGTGCTAATGGAAGGCAAACATCAACCCTTTGGCATGTCCCCTAAATTGGCCCCTGATGTTTTTGTAGTTTGACTGAACTAAGGAAGCCTGAAAAAGTTGTAAGCAAAGTTGGTTTGAAAGTTGTAGATAATTGAATGAGAACTGGTCTCGGTGCTAACAAGTTTATGTAATTGTTTAGTCTGTACAAGTTTACCTTTTGAAAAAGTTCTTTCCAACGCCATCCATGAATTTCTGTAGAACCACCACTACAGTTTAATGGAAAAAATATTTGATATATCTTTGGCACAAGTCTGGTTACAGTACTTAAAATCAGAACTGGGGCCTTGGGTCCTACTCTTTAAGGAAAAAATAATTATAACAAATTTTTAAGAGGTGGATCCATTTTTAAACATTATAAGTTAGTATATTTGTTTTTCATTTCAAAAAGACTGAGAGGGGAAAATAAACAATACAATTCAGAAATGGGACAGGCTTTTTACCCTGGTACTGTAATACTAGTTACAAGTATTTCACTTAAGCAGGCACTTGGAAACATTACTTATCTGGGCTGATCCAGGGGTGGTTAAGCTGATTTGATCGAACCCCTTAACATCAAGAAAACAAAGTAAGTAAGACCATATTCTTTTCTTGTGAAAAAAGGATTTGTTGTTTAACAACAACAATTAGACAGTGCTTCACATGTAGTTAGAATTCTGTCCGAACTCCCCTTCACCAAAGCCTGAATCTGCCCCTGTCTATTTATAAATTGAAAAACTACATGTATCTGACATCAGCGTGTAACCAAGGTGACTTGGGGTTCCGTTTTAGCTTGTTTGAAATCAAAATCGATTGCAGTGGAGTCAAATAAGTCCGTTGGAGTGAAAGACTTGTTTGTTTGTGTACGACAAACATAAAATCAAAAAAGACGAGAGGAGCAACTACTGTAATAACACAACTGAACACAACAAATCCCAGAGCAGAACTGAAATTTAATTCGTGACAGACTTGTCAGATACAGATGTACATGTACATGACAGGTAGCAGGATCTTAATACAACATGTTATGTATTCAAATATAGCCAGTTGTAAAACCTAAATTACTATGTTTACAATGATATCGAAAACTGAATACTGTATTCAAGAAAATACCATATCAATCTCTAGATATTTCAACTTATGAAACACTGTGGAACTACTACACTATGCAATGACTTCTGTAAAATTCCATGTTTACACATTGCACTCATGAAAACATACAGATAAACAAGTGGATACTATGTGAGGATAATCTTTTACATACTAGCAATAATGGCTCGTTAGTGAAGTGGTGCCGTCTGTTACAGTGCTCAGTGACAAGCTTGTGCATACTGTACTGCTCTCGATTTTAAGACACAGTTCAACTTTATGTCATTTTAAGTTCGAGTTGTAAACTCAAGTTGGCTACAGTAGGTATTGTATGTTATTTTGGTTCGTGCCATAATGTATTAAAAAACAGGGTTAAGAGCGGATGAACGGTAGACAAAACTGTTAACTATTTTATTGTAATCAAAATGTCAACTACAATAAATACTGTAAAGTATTATTAATGTCATCATAAACTTATATTAAGTATATTCATAATACTACACTGTGTTGTAAGTTACTAAATCTAAAAATAATCTAACTGAGCCTGAAAATTGAGTAGTTTATGCTGAACATTTTGTACTTGTAAGGTTGAAGTGTACAAGCACAGTCTAGTCTTTAGTGCCAGCACACTAATGTACCTTATCAGGAACTTGTCTGTTGAAATCAGACTATAGATTGGCCCAGTGTGTGCTGGAAAAGAACAAAGTCAAGCACATTTTATAAATAACTTATACAGTCATGTACAACAATCTGTACAATAAATATTATACTATTGTCTATTAATAAGTAAATTAAAAAAACAATTATTGTATAATCCAGGTGGGATAGCAAACTTAATGACTGGAGGTTAAGTTGACTGGTATACACAAGCAGATATATGTTTTATTTTATTATTTACTGTTTAGGGTGGTTTGAAATAGTTTTGAGATCATTTTTCACAAGAAAACGGTTTCTATTTACTTGTATTGTTAGGGTATTGCCTTAAGTTTAAGGTAGCAATATGACTAACAAATAATTGCACTTCCTTCTCATTTTATTTTTGGCACTTTGGAGTCATGAAATGTTACTACTATTGGCAATGTGGCAAGAGTTCTTATCAGCCACCTTAAAATCAGAAAAACCTACGAGTAACTTCTGTAAAATTTGTACAGTGAGTTT
Organism: Umimayanthus nakama; assembly: GCA_027574985.1. Taxonomy (NCBI): domain Eukaryota; kingdom Metazoa; phylum Cnidaria; class Anthozoa; order Zoantharia; family Parazoanthidae; genus Umimayanthus; species Umimayanthus nakama. Next base: position 3,402 of record JAOBRG010016128.1, on the reverse strand, counting down.
TTTCAAATTCTCAAAAAACGGTTTTGAACATCAAAAACCTACGTGTACCAAACTGGTAATTTTTAAAAAATTCTGTAAGAAATTTTCAGAAAAGTTTAAAATTATGCAATTTTATTGTTCATTCTGTTTGCTTCTTACAGAATTTTTTCTTTCAATCAGAACAGAGATTTCTGTCCATTTTTTACCACTGTGTAAACATTTAGAAATTTTTGCTGTAAGTTTTTAGAGAGATATTTTGGATGAAAATTTTTTTTTTCAAAATCTGAAGGTACACCGTACAAGATTGCTATGTTTGCACCTACGTGAGCTTGGTGCGCTCACAAGAGCACATGCAAACAGTGGCCCAAGCCAGGCATGCCAAGAAACTACTTCGAGCCACCTTAACTGATCAACTGGAAACAAGACTGACTTCTGAAAGTTTTTGTCCTCTGGTAGTTAACTCAAGATTACACTCAAACAAACTTCACAAACCTTGAAAAGATGCAATTGGTTTGTGGTTTTCTGATGTTGCCTCTGGGGCCAAAGCTAATGGGATGCTGGAATGTAAACAGAAATATCAGTGCATGGTACAATAACTACAGGGTTCTCAAAATGTTTCAGAGGAGAAGACTAACCATCAAGAGGAGGTGGCTAGGGAAGATATAATGATAATATTTCTAGCACTAATTTGTGGTATATGGAGTGATTTTGGCACTTTTGGAGGTGGCCAGAGTGCCTGAGGAGGCGGCTCATTCAGCCGCCCGGTTCTGAGAACCCTAAAGTAAACTATCTACCTATTAAGTAATTAATGAGACTCAGATACTCAACTTTAATTTATTAACCATAGTTTACAGCAGAAGGAAACAAATCAAATACTTAAAAGTATCAAAATTGTGTTCGATGTTAGGAGAACTCCATTCTAATCTTAGGTTCCATTTGATCAGCATGGGATCTCTGCAATTTCACAAGCACGAAAATTTTGTATTTTTTCTATGGGGGGTATACAAAATCTGTACCATAAAATTGAATACACATTAATTTCAAATGGTTGCACAATTGTTTCAATTGCTCAAACACTGGACACTGGAAAAACAAGAGGCTAGCTCACAGTGAGCAAGCTCAACCTTCATGACAAGCCTGGCAGTTCATGCAGTGCTGTAGATGTGATTGTCATTCGGTAAGATCAATTATTTCTTTTTAACTTATAAATAGTATATTTTTTAAATTATCAAAGGTATATTTCAATTGTTAAAACCTCATCAAAGAGGTGCATACTTTTTTTGTTTGGAATTTTGCGGGCTTTGCTACTATAAGCCTCCAGGAACATTGGTACTTGTGTACACATCACCCCAGATGGGTGGATTGTCCCACCTTGAGAGTAAACATGAAAACAACTTTTGTAACAAGACAGAATATGTCATACAAATCTCACTCCACCTATGCAGGCTTACCCACTCTAGGTGTACCCGGGTTGGTAACCCACCTTAGTGGAGTGTACAATGTACCACACCACATCACTTGTGATCATGATAAACATGGGTTACCGCTAAAGCACTTATTTGAATAATCATCCAACCTTGAATAATCACCCAAACTTGAATAATCACCCAACCTTGAATAACCACCCAACTTTGAATAACCACCCATCCTGAAGGCCAAAAAATTATATTATAAAAGGTGCCCAGCATGGAATAAGTGTTGCCCTCCCCCCCCCCGCCCAACATTCGAGATTTATACAAGAAAAATGCACAATTCATACACTCTAAAAATGGTATGTCAATAGTATTTTTATATGCAGTAACATGCCTCAAAGAAGTTTAAATTCTTCAACGAGCAGTTTCTCCATGTGAAATACACTACTGGCAGGAACGCAAGGTTCAAATAAATTTTACAAGCCTCTTTTGGTGTGTTTTCGCAAGAACATACAACACAGATCTATCTAAGACTGCAGTTCACTGATGTACCTTCATTTAAGCAGTTTATGTCTGTTATAAATCCATGCTGAAACTTGTAAACAAAACATAAAACTGCACTCGAGCTCGTATGCTTGGAGTTTATACGCAATGTTGATTTCATGTTTCGTTGGTACTATCAAAAATAATTCTCAAAATGTATATGTATACCATCGTAGGAAAACAATTTGAACTTAGAAATGTCGAAAACTCTGTTTAGTTTGATCAAAAGACTGTTTTGATGATGCAACTTCAATGTAACAACTATAAACTGAGACAGATAAAAACTGTAAACAAGACATGCGAATTGAAATAATAATTAATTTTTATGCTAGTTACTACAGGTGCATTTCATTGCTTTGCCACATACACAAATTTTGTGCCAATACAAAAATGTTGTGTTGACTTTTTGATGTGTTAAAACCATATTCAAAACTTGCCAATGGGTTTGTTGTTTGTCTCTTATTAATTTTCTCAAGAGTTTTATATAAAAAGCAATTGACAAGGAATTATCTTAAGCAGAAAAGATACACAAACAAACAATTGAATTTGTGAAGGTTTATTTAACGTGCTAATCGACCAACTTTCACGGATCGCTTGGGTGTCCCAAACCTATAAGCCACTAAAGACAGCACGCCACCCAAACAAGATGACAACCAAAACTTTACTCCCAGTCCCCTGAGCCTACTTGTAATGTGTTTCCCAAAGAGACTGCTTTTCACAGGCAGACAATCCATAAAGATCAAAGAGATTTGGAATTCTTATATGCTTGACATGGCACTGACTGAGCTTCCCACCTTAACTATTTTGAAACTGCACAATATGATCTCTCGCATTTACTGTAATTAGTTTGGCTGACTTCAAATTTAGAGTGATCAAATGAGTGACTTTCATTTTTGATTTTGTCTTTTACCTTTTGTGGCCTTTTTGAGTGGTTTTGGGAGAGTTGATTTCACGCTTGCTGAAGCTTACAGAGTAAAGAGTAAATAATGATATTACTGATCAAATAATTCAACAGCAATTAAATTTTGCCTATTTAAAATTCAATTTGTGTCAGTTTAATTTTTCTGAGTTTTGGTTCTCGCTTATTGTAGTTCCTTGAATCCTTGATTTCATCTTTCACAATAAAGGGCATCAACCACAGTTTTTTGAAAGCTCTGTTAAAGTTGATTATTTGCAATTATTTAGTGTATAGCACTTGCAGTCATGCAAAAAAAAACTTTTTTTGTCCTCTGCATACTTTGCGAGCAGAGACCTCCTATGATCCAATGTAAAATGTTTTTTGAGGGAACACAAAAGATATTTCTGCTCGAAGGGAAGACAGGTACTTTAGATTTGTTCTAAAAAACTCTCTCAGCCCCAAAACATCTTTTTACTTAACTCAGGTCAGACTTCAAATTAAGTGTCAGAGTTTTCAACACAGTTTAGTATCAGTTTTCCCAGCTTCAAAAAGTAATTTTAAGTCATTAGC
>JAOBRG010016017.1:0-23515 GCA_027574985.1 Umimayanthus nakama | reverse complement strand
CAGGGAAACATTCAGGATACATGTAGCACGCGACAATGTAGCGCGCTACATGTATCCTAGTTTAGCCAGGCCTTTAGAAAAGAAGACCTGAGGAGACAAGACGTGATGTAACGTCGGACAAGACGGGACGTTATGAGACGTGACGAGACGTGATGAAACGTAGCAAGACGAAACGTGACAAGATATGACGTGGTGTTAGGAAACAAGACTTGAGGAGACAAGACATGATGTAGCGTCGGAAAAGGTGTGACGTTATGAGACGTGACGGGACGAGATGTGATGAAACGTGGAGAGAAGAAACGTGACAAGATGTGACGTGGTGTTAGGAAACAAGCCTTGAGGAGACAAGACGTGATGCACCTTCGGCAAGACGTAACGTTATAAGTCGTGACGTGAAGATATATGATGAGACGAGGCGAGCGAAACGAGGCGAGACGTTACGACATGTGATTTGACGAGACGTTACGAAAGCAGATAAGACAAGACGGGTACCCTGGGTGCCAGAGGTCGGACTGCGAGCGCTGAACGTCTGTGTAGGCTTGAGGACTCGCACTTCGCGCTCGCTGTTTGGGCCGTAAAAAAAGCGAGAAGACCTCTGGTACCCAAGTTACAGGAAGAGCAGAGACGTGACGAGACATGACGAGATGAAGTGAGACCAGATGAGACCACACGAGACAGGACGAGACGAGATGAAATGAGACGAGGCAAAGCAAGGCAAGACAAAGCAAAACAACGGAAGGCAGATACAATATTAGCTAAAATTGAACAAAAAATTTGGATACTGATTTCTATAAGTTTTAAATATCGATTGAAACATTTACCATGTTCATGACAGTCAAGAGATACTCCGTGAGGTTGTCGTTCTTGTAATACTCGTACATGCTCCTATCTGCCACAAGAAGGACCTCGATGTTTCTTTCTGTGCTGACAGAACGCCTTCTCCTCTGCTCTACTGAATTGCTTTCCTGATTCGGGTCTATCTTTCGTCCTGCTAACGTTAATCTCTCTGTTAAAAGTTAAGCAGAATCATTAGTTAGTTGTTTCCTACCCATTTTAGAGCTAGTTTGGACATTCTTGACATTTGTTCTGTGTGTACAAAACAAAGATGAAAACGGAAGACGAAAACAATCAGTAAAACAAGGACATAGACAGATGTCTAGTCAGACAACAACAACAACAATCATTTATTTCCACAATCTCAAATAATAAGTTAAATAAATATTAGATAAGTAAGACAGAATTATAGTGGATGGACACCTGAAATAACTATGTAGAAGCTAATCTAGTCAGGTGCCCATTCCATTTTATGTAAATAATTGTATGTCTATGGATCAGGAAAGTGGATCAAGTGTTAGAAAAAGAAAAAGACGAAAAAAATATTGTTAGTAAAAAAATAGAAAAAAATTACAGGGAGAAAAAATATAGCACGTGACGAAAGAAAGAGATAATTTAAGGCAACTGATTGATAAAAGAGTGGCGCAAAATGTTTCAAAACTGTCGCTTACACACGTCTACCACTCGATAAATTTTCGTACACCACAAAAGAAACAAACAAACAATTTGATAAACAAACTAACGGACAAACAAATGAGTAAAGGAACGAATGAATGAATGAACGATCGAATTAACGAATGAAGGAATTTGAAGCAAACCAAGCAAAAGCGTTCGCTTATGACCTTTTAATGTGCTTCACGCAGGACCAAATGTCCTGACCTTACCATCTTGTTCGCATGTGGATTTGTCATCAGTCCCGCGCGGCCTCACAGCCGCTCGCCTATACACAACGTGGGGATGTCTGCCGTCGACCTGGGGTGGATGATCTTGAACTGGCTCAATAAATATGTCATCCTCGCCTTCCAACTGAATCACTCCTTTCTGTAACATCACAAAGATATCCATTGAAACAATCTGATAACTGCTTTGGGTTTGAAACTCTCACACGAATAATCGTAATGAGTAGGATAACCGAAAAGTCAAACAATTGGTAGCTGAATGCGTGGGGAGACTTTAATATATATGGAAAGGAAACTTTTGTTAGTAAAAGCACAAAACATGAAGGTTCCTTTTTAAGGTGAAGGGAAGCGCAAAAGTAAAGTTCAAACTCTTGGGTTTTCCATAGAAACAAAGTATAAGACCGTGAGGTTAAGGTGCGTTCGATTGACTCTATTCCCTAATCGAAATAAACAGACAGGGTTCCTGCAGCTCAGCAGCCAACAATTTTAAGACCTTTTTAAGACTTTTTAATGCCGAAAGTCAAAAAAATTTAAGACAAATTTTTCAGTGCAAAAAATAAAAAAAGGAACCTTAAGCGAGATAAAAATGCTTTTCAAACACTTTCTTGATAAACAAGATAAAAACATCGTCAAAAAATCTATACAAACTTTACAACCGAATAACGACAAAAAAGTTTTCCTCAGCAACAGTAAACTGGGGGCACTCAGACGAGAGCGTCACGTTAAAATTGCCCCAGATACTGTATAGTATGCAGAGAGTATGTTAACGATTTGGCTGCAAGAAAAACTCACTTTCATTTGCCTTACATATTTAATGCCTTTTAAGACCTCAAAAACAACTTCTATGAGATTTAGGACCTTTTTAAGGCCTTAAATCTGCAAAAAGTGAAATAAAGACTTTTAATGACTTTTTTTAATGACCCGCGGTAACCCTGACAATAAAAACTTCGTTCAATCTTATTGAATACAATTCGTGCTAAGTCAAATCTATATCACACCTGGGTCATCACTTTTAATCAGATTGTTTGATTGTCTGCGAGTCAGCAAAGAATTTTGAAACAATACTTTTATAGACGGAGTATGGTCAATCGAACGCATCCCCCTCAAGAAAACGCGTATGCGACTTGAGAGGGAGAACTTTAAGTGTCGGTAACCAGGAAGCGTTATTTTTTGGATGCGTTAAAAAAAGGCTGGGTATTCTCTTTCAACAACCCTTAACCGAATCTGCTCAGTTCTCTGGCCAAGAATGTGAACTGCTTTAATTGGTCACAACCGTAGGACTGTTATGTTACAATCGGGGCCCAGTTATTCGAAGGTGCAAGTGAGTTAAATTTAACCTAGGGTTAGGCGAAACTTTAGACATAACTCCTTTATCTAACACATCTGGTCTTTCTAAATTGTTATTGAAAAATCTAGTTATGTAAATCAAAAATGACAGCCAAAATCAATCTTAAAGGAGGTAAACTCAATTGTGAGTTAAATATTTAACTCTAGGTTAGCGCTAACTCAGCTTCGGCTTCGAGCAACCCGGCCCAGATATGCAAATATTAAGATTTACTTTAGATAAAAACTTGTGGAATATAAAAAGAGCCACACCAATTTTCGATCGTACGACCACCATCAGCCAACACATAATCGTTTACGATCATCCTCAGCTCCACATACGATCGTACGATCACAATCAGCTCGTCGTACGCCGATCGTACGATCGAAAACGTTTGTCGCCCATTTTATTCAACACAAATATTATTTTTAAATATAGTTTATCAATAATATTTAACTTGGTGAGATTATGCACAGATACACAGATATGCAAATATTTCAACGTTTTCCAGCCTTCTGCTGTTTGAAAGTATCTTGATATTTATGAAATTCACTGTACATTGGTTTTGATGTTTTTGCTGAAATAGTTGGTCATGTTTTCGAAATATTGTAAGCAGCTTCCTGCATATGTTTGAGTATAATGCCAGCTATTTTTGATCGTACTGCGTAGAAAGGGAGCCAGTGGGAATGTCTATGTAGTGACGTACAATGTATGAGTTCAGATGTGTTTCAAGAGCCCAATTCGTGTATGTAGGGCTTCAAAGGTTATCGTTCTATATCTTAAGAGTGTACGCCGTTCAACTTGTAGCCAGCGCTGTTCGTTTAAAAGCAGTGAAACACGCATGCACCTGTGGGTGAGCGGATGGGTTATGCCGATATAAGGACAGGGTGGGGCGGGGGGGGGAGGGGTCTTGTCTGTCCGTGCAATGTGCGGGGAGTGTGCACACTGTTTTTACAGGTAGCAACACATTTAATTTGTTATTTTAAGAGGTGGTCTTTTTCATTAAAACTACACATATTTTGAATACTTGCTTCTGTAGACAAAGATGGTCTTCGTAGGAGACATGGTCTAAGATTTGTCGCAGTACCTCTGACCCCAAGTAGGGTATACCCGTAATTCAAGACAGATATACCGACGGACTAGTGGCGTTTATGCGAGATGTTAGTACGATCCACGACTGGCGTGGTACAAAACAACAGAAAAACAATGGTTACGAGCTTGAAAATATGCACGAGGATAGAAGTGACCCCAAAGAAGCCTTGTGAAACACGAGTTCATCAAAAGTGTAATGCACGTTTCTGGAACTAACGAAAAAACACTGCATGCAAGTGCTAAGTGCGAGTATAGACAAGGTGTTGCCAGACAGGGTTATAGTGGCAATATTTGTAGTGGCTGGTGAGAAGTAACCTACAGTCGTGAACTTACTCAAAGGTTCACGCACTCAAACTGCTAATTGAAAAAACAGATCGATCTTGAAATTTTTAAACCTTGAAGTATTTGATTCTTAAGAACCTTTTTGAAACTTGATATTCCCTTTTACTGCTGAACACAGGTAAGTTGTTCCCTACAATCTTTTTATAAGAACGTCCACTGGCTGAGAATATATGCACAAATATTCCTAATTTGATGCTAACTTTTTTTCTCTTTGTAAGTATTTGTGCCAGTTTCTGTATTGTGAAACCTGAGCGTGTCTGTGCACACGTCGTATCCCAGCAGCTCATTGACCTTTTGATTAAATGATTACGAAGCCAAATACTTTACTCTGTAAAGCCAGACTTTACGTCGTGAGCTGTTTACTCCCAAATGAACAGCCTCCCTACACAAGGTCTCGTGCTAGTACCCCAAATATGTAGTAATTGGTCTTCCGTTTTCTATTGTTTTCTGATAGATACAAAGTTTCTATCAAGCCTCAGTATGACGAGCGCTCCTACAAGGCTCTATAACTTGGTATTTTTCTTAGGTTCAACGATCGTATGAGAAAGATAGCTTATAAAAAAGGAAGAAGAGTTTACTTGATATGTTTGTAAAGACCGATGTGCTTTTGTCAGCTATATATGCTTGTTGGACAAACTAGTTTTGTCAGATCGCTGTTTACTCCATTCATTAAGCGTATAAAACATCAATTAACGATCAAGGGTTCATTAACGTCTTTTTCTTTTTTTAGTTGGACGAGAGAGAAAACTCGATTTTCGCTCTCGTCCAAAAAAAAGGAAGAATAGGACGTTAAAGAACCCCTTGCAAACGATATAGTGTAAGCCTAATTGGCGAATGTTTACTCGGTAGTTTTTCCAAAATATTGCTATACCTGTTAATTATCTTCGTTCTTCGAGTCTCTGTTATGGCTTGTTTTCAAGTAAGTTTTATTATGCTTCATTCTCGGAATAGCTGAATAGGTCAAAGATGGAAACCAATAAAGAAACACTTGACATCTAGTACTCGAACGCCCAGTTTGAATAAACGGATTACGCCTACGGACAAAACTTAAAAACAAACTTCAAAAACGTGACCAAGATTCTGTAAAGGATTAGTTCGGACTAATTCGACAGAAGTGAATGTTTCCAGAAGCATCAAGAGGGCTGAAATCCGCACTGATTATTACTTGGAAATCCTCTTCATGCTAAATTTACTTTTCTACTTAATTAGGATGGGCTGTTTATCGGATTACTTGGTTCTATATGTGTGGGCGCAGCACTATAGGTATAAAGATAACTGTGTATTTAAAGCAAACAAGTGAACTAAAAATGTACAGACGAACACGAAGACGAGGCAACAGAACGAATAATTTGTTCTTTTAACATTATTATCACTTCTTTGTTTCTCAATAAAAAAAAGAACGTTAAATAACGGAGAAGTAGTCAATAATTACTTCTTTTTTCTGAAATACTTGTCGTGCTCAAGATAACTTGGCAAAATCAGCAAAAATGTTGAGTTTTGAAGAACAGACATGCTTGGCGTAAGTTTAAAATAGATATCTTCTTAAACTTAAAAACGCCGACATTTAAAATTGTAACCGCAAGACAAGAAATTTGAAAGCGTTTCTAATTGAATGCAAGAAGCATGTCAAGGGCCGCTAACTGCTCTGTCCTTAAACATGTATTCCTCGGGCATGATAAGAAAAGCATCAAAAAATGTTTTTGGCTAAACTTTTTTTACTATTAAGAAGTGATACTCTAAAAGGAGAAGCAATGAATTCCTGAAGTACAATAAAAATTATATGGAGTGTGCTGTTCCGGGAATTCAAGACACATGAAGTGCAGCGGTTGAAGTGACTGATCAGAATAAATCCACTCGGAGTAAAACTACTTTGATCATCAAAGCATTTTCGGCATAACGGGGGCTTCTCGTGTCCTACAGATATGGAACCCCTTAGCATCAATACTACACAGTCTAATCACTTAGGTTTTATGTACACTCGTTTTTGTGTTTAAAACCTGTGTTTCTTTCAGAGCTATTTTAATTTCGCTCTTTTAGATTGACAAAGAAATAAGTCAACATCACCAACATCATCAACGACACCGTCATCGTCAACGTCATCGCCACCGTCGGTATCATTGTCACTGTAGTCAACGTCAACACCACCATTATCGTCAACGTCACTGTCGTCATCGATGTCGGTGTCAACGTCATCGTCGTCAACATCACCATTATTGTCAACTTCAATGTCACCTTCATTATCGCCTTCGATGTTAACATTATCGTCGTCAAAATCAACATCACCGTCGTTGTCGCCGTCGGTGTTGGTGTCAAAGTCGTTGTCGTCAAAATCAACATCTTCATTATTGTTAACGTCACCGTCACCGTCATTGTCGGCGTCGGTGTCAACGTTATCGTCGTCAGTGTCAACAGCACTATTTTCGTCAACGTCACCATCATCGTCATCGCCCTTCGTCGCCAACGTAAAGATAACTATTATCATCAATGTCACTGTCATCGTCGTCAACATTAACAGCACCATTATCGTCAATACTACCGTCATTGTCGTCATCGTCATACAATACAATACAATAACTTTATTTACTTTCCTAAAAAGGATATTCTAAGTAAATTTACATGACCAAGGTTTAAAAAGGAATTGCAGTTAAATATTACATTAAATTCGATAAAAGTGATTTAAAGATTTAAAAAATAAAGTTAAAATACGAGATAGAACTAGGAAATATAAATGATAAACTTTGGACTAAAAATGACTTGAGAAGTTCTCTCTTCAGTGAAGATTTACAGCCTGCACAGTTTTTGAGTTTCTAATTTCCTCGGGAATAGTTATAACTCTCTTCTGAAGCAACATCTGTTTCTCGGTTTTACACACTGGGCATTTGTTTCCACAAGTATTTGCGTACTTGTTGGTTTGTAAAGCCTGAAACTTAAGAGCGTTTAGACAGTAAAGTTAAGTGTTTGTCCAGCCGCCCGAACTCAAGCGTTTTCTTTCTTCGCACCCAGCAATAAGTCGCTAAAGCTGCTGGTAGTCTGTCTGAAGCTCGGCCTGACTTCAGAAAACATTTCACTTTCTTGCAGTAAAATCTAAGTTATAAATTGTCATTACAATGTAGATTTACAGATCATTAAAATACTTAAGAATTTGGTGAACCTATAATAAACTACCTAACTTCTAACTGTAATTTTTGTAAGAAGCTAATTGTTAACGAATTCAAAGTACCAGTGTTAAATAAAATGTCATACTCAATGTGTTCAACTCTTAACACGCATCATAAAATGGTGCATTACAATAATCAGAGGAACCGTGAAGGAATCAGACAAATAGGTTACATGCGGACAGAACAATTAGGCCAATGCTTGCAACAATTCCAGCTTAGAATTGTGTTGCTGGCCGACCAGTTGTCAAGGATACTAAGGGTTAGGTCGCACTTACTACCAAGCTCAAAACACGCTTATTCAGTTTATGTTTGTTGAAGAAAATTTGACTTTCCTTTTTTTCAACGTGGTCGCACGTGCTTTTGCAATTTGCAAATGTCAACGCTTTAGTGATATGTAAACAAACAATTTGTTTTAGTTGGTAATTATCTTATTATTGTTATTATTATCTTATTATTACCTCAGAATGAGATACTTGATAACCAACATTAATTTAACATTGTTTTTGAGAGTTGCAGGTAGTTGCCCGTTTTAACAAACTGTAGCAGCCTCTGAGCAGCTGCCAAATCTTGCTGGCGGAACTTTTGAAGCTTTGTCACTCACCATAACTTTGGTTATTGGCATGTCAATTCGCATGTGGAAAAGAAGTGTTGACAGACATTTTTATCAAACAGACAATCTTGCGGCATGTTCGGCTAAAGCTGTGCAGCTTTGCCTAAAGTCGAAGTATAACATTTGTCGATAAAATATTCAGGTAAATCCTTGTTTCGTGTTTAGCTACACCGCCATTTCTCTTATTTTTCAAAACCTAAGCAAAGCTTTACTTTATCTTCAGATTATGGAATATTTCTCGTATCAACATCAGCATCAACCTATGTGGTGCCAGACAGGAAATGCAAAATTTGAATGCAATCATTGCTTCTGTTGCTTGATGCGCTGAGTAAATTCGACGTCATGATCTAGCTGGCTCAGAAATGAGGAGCGAGTGTTTCTAATTATTTAACAGGAAATTACCGTGTTTTTTCAAAAAGAATACACATACAACTGTGTAACAAAGTATCGCGCACAGGATGAATCGCACATGTGAATTGCAACGATGCGTATCGTTGTCTATCTGCTAATAGACAACTGTGAGAGAACCAGTTAGATTTATGGCTTTGTGATATATGCTAACAATCTTTAAAATATTCAGTTGAACACGAATGTGGAATATATCCTCACAAGTAAGAACTTTGATGCCAACATTTTGTTAGTTTTGAAAAAAATATTTAACGCTCTCACAAGAAAGATTACTGAAATTTCCTGAGCTTTAATGAATAAATTCAAAAATCCTCAAAAGCGGCTTTCTGTCTTTTCTCGGCAATAATCAAAGATTATCGGAAAATGTTAGAAGTCAATACCCTGGGAACCAGATGTAATACTCTCTCAAAGCGGAACATTCATATCAAAACAAACTGCCGTCGAACCCTTTCTCAAAGTCTTTCGCACACTTGCGGCTAGTCTAATGAGGTGCGGAGCTCGTTAAATAGGAAAATTTGCCATTTCATAATAGACTTCAAAAGAAGATGGAATAACTCTGAAGATGAATTATTTTAGTAGAAAACGTTTAGTTTTAAAAGGTTAATAAATATTAACCTTTTTAATAACCAAGATTAAGTTTTTGAACTCTTGTAGTGCATGCGTTCGATCTTGCAGCCCAGACAAACACATTCTGGCTATTTACAATTTGATTAATTAATTGATAAAGCGTTGTTAATTTCCCAATCAATTTGGGCCTAATTAATTTCTTCCAAGTCGTGCGGTAGTGATATCAAGAGTAGATTTGGATCTCTTCACCTGGTGCTGGGCTATAATCTATCGGCCAAATCCTGTGTATGTAAACAGATAAGCAGTGCCCACAAGGGCCCGTGTTTTCTCAAAACACAGTGGCAGATTCACCGTCGATAACATTTCGACCTTAAATAAAAGGTGTCCAAAAGATAGCAAAATAAACTGGCATTAGCCCCAGAGCTGCATAAGAACGATGGCAAAAAACTCTCAACCGTGGTTTCAAGAAGAATTGGAACGTTTCATTTTATAGAAGAAAGATCATAAGGGGTGCACAAAAGGATTTCTTTACTTATCCCGAATTTTCAAAATCTGCATGTGTTCTAAAACTAATTTCACTGCTTCTAAAGTAACTGAAGACACTTTTTTGAGCATTTGACTGTCACTGATAGAGGGACAATATTTTGACAGGTTTTGCAAACTTTGCTAAATACCAAACTTGGACCTAACTGATTCGCAGAGTTGCTATATATCTAAACAGGGACTTTTTCACACGATTGCGGAAATAGTTGGTACACAACCTAGCAACTGAATCCAACAACAAAGTGATCGGCAAATGCAAATATTACTACATGTTAACTAAACAACAATCCAAATATTTAACATAGCGCCAAGTCCGCAGGCCGGAATGAGCTTTCTCAGCAAGTCGACATAATATAATACGTAGGTTCGTAATTATAAACCCAACAAATAAATGATTCTACGATGACTCATGTCGGCTTTCTAAAAGCCCCTCCAGTGGCTGAAACTCTTACTGAAGCAGTTCTCAGGTGCTTGTTGCGTGTACACTGCCGCTGAAAAACAGGTGGAACTGCATGGGAGACGGGTGAAGCGAGATCACATATCCCACGCTGTGAAAGGGTTTGATAGATATTGAGAACATGGTATATACTGTGCCAGAGGCATAGGCGGTCATACAAAGTGTTCAACCGGGCAATATTTAGCCTGAAAAGCAAGAAACTTTTGATAATTGAAATCCAAGCAAGGGTGACCTAAAATCAAGAAGTGACCCTCTTTTGTCTATATATCTATTTTTAGATACTTTTTCTTCTTTCCTTCCTGAACTTCGGAATCGCATAAACCGATGACATAAATTAATTTGACACTTTGAAGGGCATGTTTGGTTGTTTTTGTTGATAGATCGAACGATAAAATATTTCAACTAGAAGTAGATAGTTTGGTGGGAAGACACCCGTTTTCCTTGTCGGTTTCTTGGGCTTAGGGTCGTTGTGAGAGTTCTTGGTGTGCCAGTTACCTACACAATACCCGTTACGACTTGACGCTAGATAAAAAGGCTTAAAGATAGTCCAATGTCCAGCGATCGTTTGCTTCCGTTCTAGACAAGAACCGCGAGAATACGAATAGCAAATAGGAGATTTTCATCACTCAAACTGACGCCCGTATGTCAACATTTTGATAAAGTTACAAAGTCCTACATTCACCAAAATAAACGTCTCGAAAGCCAAAACTCACTTCTGTAAAAGGGCCGCCGATACATGTTTGACAGCTCCCAGAAGTGGCTCTTATCCAAACAGTAGTCAGACTCTTTCAAAATTACAGCTTGACTGAAGTTCTTCCTATCCGTGGGAAAATTCCGAAACTTGTTATTATCAAGCGAAAAAGGATGGCTTATACATATGTTGTGTGCAGTAAAACAGCCAATTAAAAATGCAAATAACACAAACTGTTTCACATACATAGTATAGTATTGCTGGCATTTTGTTTTCAGACACATTGCTGCCCATCATCGATGAAAGGCCTGCATGTGTGCATGCCTGAAGCCTGGTAATATCATTAGCATTTGACTGGAAGAAAAACTATTCATTACGTGCTTAAACAATCCGTCTTGCGCTCTGGGGTTGAAATTCCGTTAATTAATCGAGAGCTGGAACCGTATGGCTGCTCACCTTGTGAGATCTCGCTTGTTTGTGTAAATATGACAGAAGCCCTCTTTAGTTTGATCTATTATAGACCTTGTAATTGTGTTGGCGAAGGTTGTCTACGGGTAATTACTAGTAACAACAAAGTTATTCTGTACTCACCAACCCGTTACAAGTACTCATGGCCAGCCAAGAATTCGACTCGTTCTTTAGTTTACCAACATAATGACAATTCAAGTGCTGGCGAAGTCTTGCACCTTGCCTCGTGTGAATTGAGTTGTCAGCTTCTATGACAAAACCCGGAGACAAGAACCCTTTATTCGGAGTGAGCTGGAATTGAAACTTCCGACCAAATGCAGAGAGTTCGTAGTGTAAATCATTTTCCCCAGGGAATGATTTTTCCTTTTTTTGCGTCTCCCCAGGCTTGCGTACGCTATGAGAGATGAAGTTCCCTTGGCTATCCACTGTTCTCGGCACCACAATTTCGTAATGGTCTAGTCTCCTCACGAAATTTCCTGCGATAACATTAAAAACAGTTAAAAATTACAAAGATATATTTAGAAAAGTGGGAAAAACAGCACCGACTTAAGTTTGGAAACTTTCAGGGTCCTCAACCTCAATCTCATCAAAATGATTGAATGATTATTTGGTTACAGAACATAAAGAGTTCCCCCCCTCGTGTGTACATGTTTTACCTTGTCTTGGGTCGGGAATGTGATGAGATCTTGGCATACAAATTGAGTCGTGAAATATTCCCAGCAGTAAAACAAGCAGCAATCTTTTAAACTCCATTTTCTTGCGGTACCTTGAATCAGAAAACACCAATATTAGTATGGAGGTATTGCACCAAAGCAAGGGATTACAGAAAAAATATTTTTTTGATATCGTTAATACCGCTATACACACTAACAGCAAGACGGGCCGAACCCGGTGTCCCTATATCTCCACTACACACGACCAATCACTTATATACATCTTGAAACTCTATCACACAGGCCCCAATCACAGGTATACTCGTACGGTTAGAAAAAAATCGTCCTTTGGCTTAGAGTGTTTACCAGACGAGGACAATAATTCCCACACGGCTCCTGTGACAGACAAACTTACCAGTAATCACATAATCAAAAGAGCTGCTGCAAATCAGATATGCTCAGTTAATCCAGATGCGGTAGAGAGCTGATTTAACAAGCCGTTAGAAACACCGGCAGTATGCTGCTCGCTGCATTACCACACTTTCCTTCACGACCTTTGAGAACGCGCCGGATGTTTAAGACCAGAAGCGCATTTCTGTCTACTCTGCGACAAATTGAAAATATTGACGCATTTGGTGGAGTTTCTGCCCGTGACATGGTTTCAAATTTCCGTTACCGAGTTATGAGAAACCAAACACCTAATAAATCTGCCATCTTGAGAACACCCGCTGAAAAGTGTACGTCAAGCCTACATAGAAATGCCGGGCTGTTTATGTAAATGAATCCGTAATATTTGGCACTACACAATTTATTAAGCTAATAGTGGACAAACAATTTCATTGATTTTAGGTAGTTTGAGCGTTGTCCATTCTTTAGTGAAAAGATTTCACATGTGAGAAGATTTACATTTCTGTTAATGTATAGCCCAAGTGACGGGCTTTTAATCCCCCTTGCCAAACACCTTGACAAGTTCCTTTATATCCGCGCGGAATTCATCAAGGCCGGTCATATCCAGTTAATCTACTGTTTGTTAAATGTAATATCACCATTAAACTACTGAACTTTTGAAAAGCAAATTGAGTTATAAAACGTTTTTATAGAATTTTTTCTGGTTGCAATAACTTTGGAGTTTGGGTTAAAGAGTCGTAAACCTGCTACAACTTTTCCGGAGAGTACTTCAAAGTGTGTTTTAATCTAGTGGTCTGCTTAAAATAAAGTTTTAGGCTTATTAACTATTTGCTCTTGAACTTAATTATTAGGCGAAACTGGACACTGAGACGAAAAGGAAGTTTTGCTAGTTTAAAAAGGGCATCTCCAGTTAGAGGTTTAGTATAAACAAAGTGAGAACGAAACTGGTGCAAACGAACAATCTGCTGCTCGCTTGGTGAGTTTTTTTCTTGTTATAAAAAAGTATACATTAAAAGATTTGAAAGTTGACAAACATGGACTATCGTTAACACGGCTGCGGCCATGACTTTTACGATGCACAAGCTTTTGCCACCCAATTGCTTTGTTATGTTACACACTTAAGCCAAGAAAAATCACGGAATGAAAAAAATGAAGGCGCTAATTTGCGTTCAGCGCTAACTTCGCGAAAGGTTTTGTTGAGCTTAAGCTAGACGCAGCTCAACCGAATGCCTGGCGATGTTTGTCAAACTGGCTCACGGCTTTAATACCGATTACCGGAAGTAAAAGGGTCGCGCCCATTGAGTATCAAGCTCCTTACATTTTAAAGTAGCTTTAAGTCCCATTGTCAGCTGTCCGCGCGTTCTGTTGTACTTGTAGTCGATGTTTGTGGGTAGCTTGACAGCAGAAAATATACATGTAATGACAGAAGAAGAAATTGACACAAGGTGTTTAAAACACAACTTCAATATACTTTGCGTTTCAAGATTAGGATCAGGTTTGTCTCTTTGATGAAATTTAGATTGCTCAAGCGAATATTAGCAACGGCAAAACATTTCATTGGCATATAAGGCCAAAGTTGTTTAAAATGTTAACAAATGCACTAAACTGGAATTTACTCGCTGGCACGCAAGAACATTATAGAAGGGAGTTCCCTCTTTTTTCAAGTACGAAGCTGCTCCGATAGTCTATACACATCAAACAAATTGCGCTGATAGTGAGTTACTTGTTGTTGATTACAAAAAAATATAGTTTTAATAGGCCAGAAAGAATAAATTCTCGGTTTCTCATCAGCGCCCGCGTCGCAGAAAAGGCCGCCGCGTCAACTTCTTTATACTACATATTAAAAAAAGGGAAAATAACAATTATCGGCCGGATTCATGTTTAAAAATGGTAAATTGCTATTCGTGTCGATTTGTGTTTGCGTCTGCGAGCACCACATTCTTATATTTATTGTCGTTATTGGCGTTGTATCGGGATTTTATAATTTCAGATGGGCTGTGGAAAGTATAAACAGTACATCAGCATGTTTTCAGTCTACTATAAGTTATGAACTCTCGAGGAAAGATACAAGTAGAACTTGACGTATTAAAAAGAAATTCGCTGAATGGATTGAAAAGGGCTCCAAAACATTTTAAAAACTACTAAAACCGTTTTAGGACCAAGTTTTTTGGTCGGATGATTGGGCAGTTTGTCTGCGACCCTGTTTGTACAGTAATCAGTATCTAGAACTTTTTGAAGCTCGTCAACAACAAGCCTTGTATCTTGTGAGCTCAGAGAAAACACAGGTACACAGAAAAAAAGAAAAAGTAAACCAAAAATGAGCGTTTTCGTAAAGAGGAACCAGAGGAAGGCTAAAATCGTCGAGACATTTCACGGTGATTTCAGTGTAGAGCCACCTCAAATCGACCCAACCAAAGCCGCATACTTCATTACTTGGTTATTAACGTAACGATATCGTCTGGCTGGCGTTGGGAAGCTGATGAGAAAAGAATGTCAATTTGACGCAAAACATCCTCAGAAGTTGAAGGAAAGGGGAGGATTTAATGGTGCAATACGTGCATGACGCGCGCGAGTCTTTTGAAAGCTTCACAAACTTATTATGAAACAACACTACTTTGCTCAAACCATGCGTCCGACAATAAGCCAGTTGTTCGAATTTCTAGTCCAAAATCACTATGATCCTTAAATATAGCAATCAGCAGTAAAAATAACGCGTTCTACTTTTTTGTCTCTTGCTCGTGTTGCCTATAGGGTTTCCTAAATGTGCCGAAGGGTGTTCAAAGGATTAGCTAACCTTCGGCTGCCTGTTTCACTCATCATCTTGTAGCGATTTGTCACAGCAACTGGAATAAGCGGATTACTGCTTTAAAACTCTCTACATGCAGCTTGTATGGAGAAGCTCTGAGGGTTAAGAATGGACTGGCGGTAGGAAGAAGGGAAGAAAGGGATAAACTACACCAAAAATTACCGGCTGCTTGAGGAGATTTAAGAAGACAGAGAACTTAGGATGTGCGAAACCCTTATTAGGAAGTATCATCCATACACCCTTCCTTAGATAAAATGCGAGCTGTATATGCGGCCATAAACAACATTTCTCCAGTGAACCTTTAATTTGTCCAACGCCTCAGCTGTAGGTTATGTGCTCCTATGACTGCACAATCGTGAAGCTCCATTCAATATTGCCACCTTTGGGAATTTCACACGAGGTCATTTTGTCCATTATTTACCGCAATCATCCAAAATCAAAAAAGTTTACCCCCTGTAACACCTCGATAAATAATAGGAAGATTGATCCCAAATTCTACAAGGAGACAAATAGACAAACGTGAAACAAGCAATTGCAACAAGGCCGTTTAACTTTTTTATTTCAGTGACTTACAGTTGGAACTATTGTTTCCAATACAAAGTCTCTCAAATTCGATCAAATTCGATATTTGGTTACGTAACATAAACCATATACTGTAGACTATCTACGATCTAGGGTGACCGCACATGCTGTCTCCTGGTAGTCGGTGACATGGTCTATCATATGCATTGTAACTCTGCTTTAAAACTCTAACTCTAAGCTTGGCTATGGCGTTGTAACAATTTTTCCATTGCCCGAGAGTTGGTCTATTTTTAGGCCGGCCGGAGGGGGGTGGGAGGGGGGAGGGGTTTGAAATAGAGCTGGAAGGAGAAAGAGAGTGATTTTGTAGAGCCCGCCAGTGATTACAACCATGTGGGTGTGCTAGACGTCTAGCGTTAGGGGAAGGTAAGAACAGAAAAAGCTGTTGTTGGATTGTGGGAGGGAAGGGGTCGGCCAGTGGCTTGTGGGAGTGTCTAGATGAAAAAGATAAGCACGCTATGTCAGTAAGCTATATCTAGGTATTCGCTGTTAATCGGCTCGTTCTGAGAGCGGACAGTTTTTTTCCAAATCAGTACCGTATATTCAAAATGCTTCTTAGATCTTCTTTTGTAGGTGATAAAAGATGAACTTCACAAACATAAAAAACTTCAATTAATTTTTCAATAACTGTGATAAGTTCAAGCTGCTAGCATAGGCGTCACCAGGATTTTATGAGAGGGGGTCGACAGAAGGGGGAAGATAAAACAAATCGAATGAGATTATTCTAATAGGAACTTTTCTGAAAATTTTAAAGGAGGCTTTCCATTTCTTGAAGTTCAAAAGGGGGTCGTTCGCACCTGACGACACCTCCCTCGCGACGCCTCTGGCTAGAGAGTCATTTTATACCTATAGCCTGGATGATTAACGCATGCGCACATACCATTAATACCATCTTGATATTGTACTTATCCCGGTCTTTATCCAACTTTCCCCACCTTGCCAGAGCTGGTTGTTGAAAATTTTAAAAAGATCTCGAGTGCTTTTAAAACAGCTAAAACTGCTTCCATTAAAGTCATTGATGCAATATTCTGATAGTTTAGGCGAATTGATCAAGTATGACAGTTTGCAAAATATCTCAACATCAGTATCTCGACCAAGTCTTGGCTCATGGTCTTGGAACTGATCCATACTCGTATCAGACTAACTGTATACCTTCTGAATACGCAAAATCATTATCATTATTATAGACGAATCCGTGTGCGTTTTTCGTTGAGCCGTGCTATAAGGCGTTCTCGGTACACTAATCGTTGGTTACCCTAGCTAATCATTCCGACCCGATATTTGCCCATCTGGCTTCTTTTGCCATGCTTCAGTTCACGGAAGACAAAAGTGTTTCTTTATCAAAGTTACAAAAAGAATTATAGTTATTTAAGATTAAAAGTGAACTTTGTGCAGGTGCTGCGCCACTGACTATGATAGCGAGGACGTTGTCACGTACTTGTCTTTGCAGCCATGTTGATTACACAATTTGGTTACATAAAAACACGGTAAAAGAACTTAAGGATACGTTTGTGTTCAATGAAATGATACAATAAGGCTTAACATGAGCCCATTTTAGTTCTTGTTAGCAAAACAGAACTATTTTATTTTGATGTTGTTTTATATTTTATAATCGTTGGACTAATACTATACTACTACTGCTACTACTACTGCTACTGTTACTACTACCACTACTACTACTACTACTACTTCTACTACTACTCCTACTACTACTCCTACTACTACTACTACTACTACTACTACTATTACTACAACTACTACTACCACTACTTCTAATATTAACAATAGAAACAATAACAATGATAAAAATAAAAATACTTCAGGAAACAAAATTAATAACAACAACAATAAAAAACAATTATTAGTATTAATAACAATAAGCTGACAATTTGCGCTAAAACGGATTAGTATGTGCAACCCAACCACACTGCCACAGTAAGACACCATCTTTCAGCTTCTTTTGGCTTAATTACTCATTTGACAGTTTTCTTGAACATTTGTTTGGGCAGTGTCTTACCTGTGCTTCTATCCTGTGTGTCACTTGGGTCAACTCCAACTGTCCACTGAGTTTTTCTGTATAAAGATGAAATCAAGAAAACGGGTAGTTTCAGTTTTAAAAATCTGTTTCCATAAGATTCTGTCATTGAGAGCTGCATGCAGGTTGCATATTGTTCTTATGATTATAACCACCAACAAAAACTAACTTACAGTCCACTGCTCCTCAGTCCGCATGTGGACAGCACAAGTGTACAATGTACAATGCCTCACGCTTTATTCGCAAGTATACAAAATTGTTGCTTTATATATTGCTCAGTCTGTGGCCAAGCAAAAGATTTAACTTCTAGAACGAGCGCACAGCTCGTGAGTAACGGCCTTCCGGGTAAGCTTTTTGCCGGATGAATGCAAGAAGAACAATATATAGAGCCTGTTACGTGGGAACCGAGTTGCAATGAAGTACCGCCCTCGGGGCTAACGGTTTCACTGCCTATATTATGCATAGAAACATTAAATATTTGTATCACCATCGCAACAGACGATAAATAATGTGATACTACTTACTTATCCATTTAAATTCACCTACTACTTTTCACTGTTTATCAGTACTACAGGAAACTCTCAAAAAAGCGTTCGCAAGGGCATCATTTAACATATCTCATTTTCAGCCTGGTTCTAAGGATTATTTGAAACCTATAGCCTTATCAGCAAAGTTATTTATGATCATAGCTGAAGGCAATCATTTTGTTATAACACAGTATCAGTCTATGGGAAGTTAAGATATCTATACGAGTTTACACTAAATATCGGTATCATAACTAGTAAATAACAGGCTCATTTCAAAAGAGATATGTTTAAAGTCACTGTCACATACCAAAACCAATATATATGTTTTGACTGCGCAAGTTGCTAAATAGACTACTTCTCTACGGATTTTTCACTTTTTAAAGGAATATATTTCACAGATATGCCTTCAGGTGCCGATGCATTTCATGAGCAGACGGTTGAAAAAGTGCCTAGATAAAACTTAAACACCAGGCTTATGCAATATTTAATTCAAATGACATTCCACAATACATTTATTTATTTTTTAATTTACAATTTAGTTATAAATGAAAGGGATTTGGTTCCTATTTCGCCAACACTGTAACTTTGTTAGGAATCGGTTACGGAGATTTTTTTAAGACTAAGGCTTGGAGAATCGAGTTTTACTAACAAGAACTTCCATATGGGAACTGCAACTGACCTTTTCACTTACCAGATTTCAAATGAAACATGCTCACTACGCGCTGTCTATTTAGCGTGTTATGAGACTTAACACACTGGTACAACGACCTTAGATTAAAGTTTTATATACTGAACTATGTAATATTTTGAGCGTCAGTCGTTACGTTAGGGTGCCCTTAAATACTGAAGTATAAAAGGTCTTTCCGATAACCTTTAAAGAAATCGGATTTAATTTGTTTAAAATAATGATTATTTACCACTGTAACTACAGACACTGAACTGCAATTGCTCAAGCTTAAAATGCATAGGCCTTATCAGGGCTTCCGGCGCCATTTTGACGAGCAGTTAAATGGCTGAATTGAGAGCATTTGTAAGGCAATGCGATGTTAAAGTTTAATGTGTAGTCACAGTTTGAGTTTAACATTAAATTCTTTGTTGTTCACCGGCGGAAAAAGAGGTCACAGTACAGACACACAAACAACAGAAGTTGTATGGCAGTTTTAACATGTTAGTTTGTTACTAGACGCTTTCCTTTGCAGCTACATACCTCAAACTTTGGCATGTGTGTTCTCTTTCGCAACATTTAAGTTTTTAATTCGTAAAATTTTTGAAACGAAAGTGTTATTAGAGATTTTTGACATCAAATTTCTATACTTGTAAACGCTTTCATTTCCAGCCATTTTTCTTACCCTCTAAAATGCATGGCGTCGAAAACCGTGATAAGTCCTGCATCTATTCTTGCAGTGCAAACCGATTCTTACATAAATAAATTTTTTTTAAAGCTTTGAATCAGATAGAGACTTTGACATATTTCATTGTTTTAGCGAATATTGATAATAGCATATGTTTGGGTGACATTGTGATACTATTGCTACCATCTACATTCTATACACAAGAACAACAAAATCTGAAGCGAAGGGCCACTACAAGAACATCATCGATAAGGTTTAATTGCAACATTTCGAGTAGCCGTGCTACTCTTTATCACGCATTGAAAACATTGATGGTTTTGTAGCAGCCTGCAATCAGTCTTTCAGTTTCAGCCTTTGTTTATATACAGTCTGCAATATACACTGAGAGGAATCGGCACTACGCTGACTGTAAGTACTTAAACATTTACATGTAGTAAACCGTCAAAACAAATCACACCAAACTTAATATTTGATACATCTTGCAGCCAGATGGACCTTCATGTCATAAATACAAACCATTCTTATGGTATAAGAGAGCTGATAAGATAAATGAACACTAGTAAAACGAAATCGTTTTCCTATTAAATTATACGCACTCGAGGAGTTATAGTTTGGCAGGCTCGTTGACAACAGGTAGTAATTCGCTTACGTGTTACCTCGTCCTGGGAAGTAACAAGACCTGATGGGTACTGTGGCTTCCGAAGAAACTGCTTGTGGTAAATACAGCATCAAACCACGACACAAACATTCAGAATATCTGCTAGAAGTGCAAATAAGAAAATAACCTACTTTGCTCGCCATTTTGAAATTGTCTGGTCGAGTCATATAAGGAACTTGGAACAAGACTGGGAACGAGGTACTGCGAGAAAAAAAACACAACAGGGGGAGGGGAGGGGGCTCAAAAAGGCCAATGTCATAAACGGTATTTGCCAGTGCCACCTCATATTGTGCTCGACGCTGGAATATTTTCGTGTAACTTGTAGCTATCCGTTTGACACCACATTCAATACTGTAAGGAAAACAGAAGCCCTTTTCAGTTTTCAAAAACAAACGGTACATGTACATATTGTTTTTTAAAAAAACTAACAGAAATCCGTGACTGATCATAGGAAACTGAGGATTGAATGAGCTGCGAACTGTACATTTCAACCTTTTTTTTAATGAAAAGTCATCCGTTAATGGGAGCCAGTGGCTTTAAAATCTCCGCATTCGAATGGTTGCTAAAAGAGAAACATGCACCGGTGTGAACAGTGAACAACAATCCTGTTTCGGATTTATTTTGCTCCGCAGCCTCGTTTTAGCCTTTAGCCGAACACTCACTTATCTCAACAACTGAGATAAAACAAAACCCACTGAGATGGCACAACTTACCTCTCCTGGTACATTTTTTTTTATTAAGAACCAGAAAAATTTGGCCAGGCTCAATTTACTAGGCTTAGATAAAATCGCCTAAAAAACTATCCGGATAATCCCGCCAAAAGTTCTAAAATTTTTTTTTTCCTAAAATTCTCACAAATCCCTCTAAAAATCTCAAAAAATCTTCCGTTGTTGTTAGCGAATATCTCACAATCAGCACGTTTTTGGGTTTGAGAAGTTACTTTTTAATCAAATCTGACAACATTATAAACCTGTGAAAGACAGTCGGTACAAAAAAACAGTAATAAACTTACAACTACAAAACACTCCCTTCAAGAAAGGACGCACCCAGAGTCCAGCTCTCGCCGGGGATTGTCCTCGGCTAAGGCAGCAATGTTTTTTACTGACAGCTAGCTAGTTACATATGAAAGAACTGTGGGAGTTGATACTCATTGAGAAACCGCTGAACTGTTATTTACATACAGCGACAACACAGGCTCATGCTCAGGACAAATCAGATAAAATGTACACCTGACGATGTAAACTAGGTAGTTTATGACTGCATAAACTTATTATGATCAATGATACTCGTCCGAAGTAATTTAACACTGATAAAATTTACCTGTATGGTAGCAATTTGTTCATCGATAAGAATCTTGCCAAAAACATCTTACCATTATTGCTAGAAAAAATGTTTTCATTTCAAAATATCTCAAAATTTTCTAAAAATCTTTTTAAGGTCTATAAATCCCAAAAAAAATTCGGATTTTTTTATCCAGGCCTACAATGTACCAGGAGTGAGGCGACAAAATACTCCATTTAGTCCTCCATTTAAATTAAGCAGTAATAAATAACACGACTCAAATCAGTATAACTAACAATTATTCTCTGAAATCGAGGTGAATATTCTTAAAGCCTCTATTCACCGAGATTGAAAAGAATAATTAGCATACACAAACTCGGTGACAACACAACTGAACACATTAAAGAAAAGTAAGCAAGAATTTTCAGTTTGATCTCTTTTAATTTCTCTCAACGTATCAACAGTATTGGGCATGCGCTCACACGGTTGACTGCCTTATTTCGGCTCAATTTACGCACGAAACTTACAGTTAGCACAAAGATGGCGGCTCAGCAAACGAGCTTTGAAAATTTTTATATAAATTGGCGATCCTCAACAACGTCTGTTAAAGCTGACCAGAGAAAACTGCTTCTAAAGTTATCAATACCTTGAAGTAGTTCCACGAAGGCAGTTGCAGTTTGTTTGAAACAGAAATCGAATGAACAGTTTGTGAAGTTTCCTCCGGGAAAGTCATGCAATGTGCTTGCTGTTGGGTGTTAGAAATCACAACCATTTTAAAGGGAGATAGCGGTAATCAAGTTTTTAAATGGAGACACTTTGCTCAGTGGAAGTTGAGTTGACTTGGATGGGACTTTGAAATGGTGCCGTGGAAGGGCAGTTGTTGTTTAAGGAAAGAAGAAGCGAAGCTTGGCGATCAGGACATGCAGAAGACACTCGACATGTGAGAAAATTGTTTTAAATGTGTGTTTAAACGTAGTTTATCTCTTAAAATTTTCATTCTTAATTTCGAAGCCTTCTTTGTATTGTTTGGAGTTGTAGTAACTTGCATTTGTAAGACGTCCTTCTCGTTCACTTCGGCAAAACGAGAGTTGAAGCTGGCCATTGTTTCATTTTTCACCTCCCAGGCCGAAGGTTGACAACGTCCATTGTTAAATACAGTCCAATGGTTATTCGATTTCAAAAAATTTGATTGGTTCGGTGATCACTAGTTATCAGCTCATATTCTATTGATTGACTATATATGGAAAACGCATGGTTGTGAGGCAGTAATGTAACATTTGATTCAACAGAAACGGAAGCCTCACGACCATGCATTTCCCATATAACAATACATTTATAGTCTGGCTGATTTTTAAAGAAGGTGCCTTCAGAATATCGGCTACGCTTGCCCCATTTTCGCTCAAAACACCTAAGTTTAGTTTGATGTATCTTCCGTCTGCCTGGTCAGATTTCGTGTAAAAACGCTTAATCTCTTCTTACCATGCGTGGATAAAGGTTAAAAAGTCCTATTTGCTATGTACCATTAGCCTAGAACACATGCAGTATACGGCTACGTTTGCCTAGTATTTTGCTCAAAACACCTAACTTTAGAGCAATGTGTCTCCGGTCTGCCTGGTCGAATTTTGATGCAGTTCTTTTCATGTGAAAGTACGTTTCAAAATCTATAAAGGTTAAAAAGTCCTATTTGCTATGTACCATTAGCCTAGAACACATGCAGTATACGGCTACGTTTGCCTAGTATTTTGCTCAAAACACCTAACTTTAGAGCAATGTGTCTCCGGTCTGCCTGGTCGAATTTTGATGCAGTTCTTTTCATGTGAAAG
>JAOBRG010015906.1:0-23525 GCA_027574985.1 Umimayanthus nakama | reverse complement strand
AATCAAAATGTGTAATATATCGTGAGGTTTTTGTTTACGATCTGTCGGACGAAGGGCGCGCGGGAAGATGACTGGTTCCAGAACAATGTTAACAATGGACTTTCGAATTTTAATATTCCAGTGCCAAAAAAACGGATCGGCACAAATAAAACAAGAAATAAATAAAAGTTTTATTTTTTTTCCAAAAACGGCAAATTTTGGGTCGGCGGGACCCGTAAAACTAAAAATTAAAAAACTGTGGCCTTATTTTAAAATAAAATATATTTATAATTAATAATTCAAAATAGTTTGCCCTGTATGACTGTGCTTTTGTAAATTGATGTAACTAATTTTTAAAATTACATTTAATGTACCTGTATTTTGGATGTGTCAACAATCTTCAATAATATTTTGGTTTTTTGAAATAATAAAAAATCAGCTTGTAAGAAAAGTGATATCAGTAATAGTTTGGGTGTACTGCTGAATAAACCCTTTCAACCTGAGCGAGTTTATTAGTATGTAAGTTCTCCCTACATTACTCACAGGATACAAGTTGTTTGGTAATGAGAATAAAGTTAAGTGATCATACACAGAAAACTATCTACGATGAAAAACAAAATTCTCTCAACATGTTTACAAGGAAACTGTGGAGATAGTTTGGAGAATTTGGTATTGGGGCTGAGAGGGAAAAGTAACATTTCAGCAATAGCTAATATCCAATTAATGCAAACAATCAAGATTTGCTATGCAGACCACTATTCACATCAGTTGAGGAAAATACTCAAATTATATTTTGACGATCTCTATCTATCATCAAGTACTGTGTAGCTAGTTAAAATAAATATAGGTCATTAAATTTGTAAATGATAAAATAGTTAATATTAAAAAAGTTGAAACAACCTAGTATGTAATATTTACATTTTGACTGCATGCTTTTGTGAAACCTGGTGTTACATAGTTATATATTCTTAGATTTTCTCTGTATTTTAATATTTATAGAATAATAGATAAAAATTAGTAATGATTACCCGGTAAGTTAAGACAGTTTACAGTTACTAGTTCTGGTGATCTGGTCTGACTTTTTTCCCAGCCAGGCTCAGTGCAAGTAAACATAATTTTAAATTGCATCAAAATCATTATCAGTGACAGTTTGTTAAAAATGAATGTGAGGTAGAAGAGCTGTCAGAGTGTGTGATGTGTGAGTGTGCACTGATCATGAGGGGCAGAGGCACTCAGTTAAATGTTTTGAAGTAAAACAACAAATCAGGCCACAAATTTCCCTTGCAATTTTCGAGTGGATTTTGTTCATGTTTGTTTCAGTTGCACTAACTTTAGATGTGTTTGCACCATGATTTTAAAAAATGTTCAATATTACCCAAATAATTAGTTTCATCATGTGCAAGCATCGTCTTTAAATGAACAAAATAATTTTTAATAATTTTGCACAAGCCAGTAAGACACATTGAAGTCAAACTATCAGCACATCAGTTTGACTTGGTGGCAGTAGCAGAAAAGGGAAAAAGGCAAAAAATCAAACTATTAATACTTATTTACACATCAAACAGATAGAACAATGTACACAAACAGGAAGTACAATATGATTTATATAGTGATCTTTGTAT
Organism: Umimayanthus nakama; assembly: GCA_027574985.1. Classification (NCBI taxonomy): domain Eukaryota; kingdom Metazoa; phylum Cnidaria; class Anthozoa; order Zoantharia; family Parazoanthidae; genus Umimayanthus; species Umimayanthus nakama. The sequence goes on along the minus strand of JAOBRG010015906.1, from coordinate 21,924 downwards.
AGTCTCAAGAGCTGCACTTAAAATGTTTATAAATTTAGGAATGTAAGTTCACTGGAAATTTGAAACCTATTTATCGCAGAAGCTTGACATTTGGAGTTAAACACTAAAAAGTGATATCAGTTTTCATAGTTTTGCAGCTGGCCACAAAATTGCATTGGGTGGGATGCATACAGCATCTGTTTCTGGTTAACCAGTACGGTATATACTTTTTTCAAAATTTGATAGGTCTACAGGCTACAGAAAGGATTTGTTGACATTTTGTCTTTTTTAAATTTTGTGATGGACTATGAAGATGGATCTTACTGCACTTCAGTTTAGTTTAGTTTATCTATTTATTTGCCATAATTTAAGCCCATGATGTGTTTCAAAGAAGTGATGAGAGGGCGTTTTTGATCCCCACAACTACTAAAACAGTGTTCATGTTACTTAAGAAAATGTGTACTGCGAGTAACGAATGGGTTAATACAGTAATGTCTCTTATTTATTTTTTGTCATTTTTTCTGAAAGATTAAAATAAATCTGTTGTATTTAAAGAAAAAAATCTTTGTCAGAGCAGTATGAAATGATAAATATGATTGAATTAATTATTAGTCAGAGATGATTGTGTAACTGGAAATTAGTCACTTTGTTACTGTATGCAAGGAAGTTGTCTGTTTTCTATTAATGCTTGTGCTAAATGTTACATGCAAAAGTAAGAAATTAGTAAGTTTTTTGAGGCAAAAATAGCCGTTACAATTTAATATCAAAACCAACCTGTGGTTTAATAACTTTAAATTACTGTAAAAGGAAAACAATAAAATGATGTTTGCAAACTTGAGAAGATCTTTGTTCTAAGTCAATGAAAAGGAACTTGAAACTTATCGAAAATAGATTATTACTAGACTGTGACTAAGTCAGCTCATTTTGCAAAATTTGCAAAAAAAATAGAAAATAGAAAGGAAAAGGGCTGCATTCATTTCTTTTTTATTTTTGCCAGTTTGCTCAGAATTTGAAAGATTAGGCAGTAGGGTGGGGGTGTATGGGGATGAGCCAAAAAGGTTCCCCAGTCTGTATGAAATACACTGAAATGGTCAATCCTGCCATCACCACCTTTGCTTTGTATAATTTTTAAATCTTTTATGATTAACTAAGGGATCCTTTTTGGGGCTCCTTGGAGGAGGGGGTTCTCCCAACCTGCCTACAGGCCTATTATAATTGACTGTGCAGGGGTTTTATTGGAGATTAGGGCACCCACTGGAACAGCTAAATAGAGCCTTATGGTATCCAAATTTTAGTAATAAAATCATATGTACATTCTCTATCTATTCCAAATCTATGGATCATTGACTGAGTTCCATCTCAACTCCAGTTTCCTAGTTTTTGTGATCCTTTCCAATTTTTTGTTCCATTCCGGAAATCTGTTGAACTGTTTCACCTGCCGCGTCCACGGCGCCATATTGATGTCTTACGCTGATGAAAGCGTAACAGTGACGTAAAATACGTCACACCTTGCTATTACTGTGTAGATTTGTGTCGTATTTTGTATCCCACGTGACCTGTTGACCTCATTTGGAGTGAGGAAAGAGTCTTGTACAGTTTTAATTGGCTTGCTGGCGGAAGTTGCAAATTACAGCTCGGTCGAGGTGCAGCAAGTTGCGGTTGTGAAAATCCTCACGGAAATTGTCTGGTTTTGACCGCGTCTGCTTCCAAAATCGCCCATTCGACTTTCTTCTCGGTGTTAATACATCGGTAGCGGGCAAGCACGTGAATACACAGCTCGACTCGAAAATACTCGAAGATCTGTAGGCTGTCAGTTTGCTTTGGTTTTGCTTAATCAGCTTATGCGCATCGCTTACAGTGTAGAACTTTTCAAAGCGATATCCTGGCTTTCTTGTATTCCAACTGCATTTAAGCTACCAAATAAAGTTATGGCAGCGAAAGAAAGGGAAACAAAAGAAAGAAAAGCAATTCTCAAAGAAGGAGAGCTGTTCAAGAAAAGCAGTGTATTGAAGAAATGGCGAGCTAGATTCATAGTCCTCAGTCAAGAAATGCTTTGTGTATTCAAGAAAGAAGAAGATGAATCGAAAGGGCGGACTGCTCAAGATCGAATTTTTGTTGTTGACATCACTTCATTAGAAAACTACGAGTCCAAAAAGAAGAAAAACTGTTTTCTTGTGTTGGCAGATGGTAGAAGTCATGTTTTCAGTTGCCCATCTGACGTCGATCGCGATTTATGGATAAGAATGATCAAACTAGCGCAGGAAGGCGAGCGCAAAGAAGAAGCGAGTAACCCGGTTAGACAGAGAAGCATCAAGCTTACTGCAGGTTTAAAACGGCTTACCATTCACAGGAGGAAAGGACAGGGTCTGGGTTGTACCATCAAAAATGTCGGAGGTGTTATTTTTGTCAATCGAATCCTGGAGGAAGGGCCAGTGTCGACCAGCGGTGTGCTACGGCCGGGTAAGTACTACATTTAGCGCTATAAATAAACACCAACATTAAAATACTGACCTAGAAAACAGCTTCCGTTTTATCGGTTTTTTGGCAGAACACTGTCTGTATTTGAAAGTTCTTTGAAGGTGAGTTAATTAAGTGTTCATTTCTCTCGTATTTAACGCGCGTTCGTTCGAAGCAATGCCAAATTATGGACCGGAGTGAATCGGTGTCTTTGACAGCTCATGTTTAACAAAGGTGTTTGGGGCTCTGATAAAAAGACTCTGGTAAAAATATTCTGGTGTACCTCGAAGTCTGTGGCAGTTGTGCACCAGAGATTGGTTGACACAACAGCTTTATTGTCGAAGAAGGCTGAGTCTTTTTAACCGCAAAACCAAGTGAACAAAAATTTATTTTAAAGCTTATAGTTATAAATAGGGAGTAGTTTTTGCATACAGAATTTGCAATATTTATATATTGCCATACTGTTTTGCCAGGATATAGTTACATTTACAGTTTGCAATTTGTGATGATGCGATGCTAAAAGTTATATGGTCATAAGAGAAAATATTAATTTGAGAAAATGTTTTTTACTGGAACTGTAGCAATAAAAAATAACAATTAATTTTTGACCACAATAGTCAATTCTTTAGTAATAAGTTAATTTCCATTCAGTCGGCGAAATATTGGACTTTTAGAACTTGCAAACATAATAACCAGTTGTCAGGCAATTGTAAATAAACTATTTCATTGCTAATCGCTTTGTAAACGATATTTTTGATTTAGTTGAGCTAAAAACATGTTCTGTACGCGTCTGGTGGTTATTCAGTGTTCATGTCTAAAGACATTTTGCATGTTTTAAAAAATGATGCATTGAAACACCTGCAGACCTTTAGTAACTGTTTACCAAAATTTCGAAAAATTAACTGCTCTGCTAGGCCTCAAAAATGTATTGTTCTGTTTGAACTAGTTCAATATTTAGCAACCATATCTTTTACACTTGGGATTTCTCTGGAAAGCAATATTAATTCCCTCTGATTTTAGTTTTATGGTACGGAAATGCTAATGGACCACTTCACTTTGTGATATAGTCACAGATAATCTTAATTGAAACTTCTGTGCAGGTGTACAGTCATATGTTTAAATATTAAGCTGAAAAAAAAATCATTTCATTTGTAAAATTATAGTAAAAAGTAATTTCTTTTTATGAAATTGACTTGGGTCTAAATCTGGGATTGTCAAGTGTTCCATCCCTGCATCCTTGAGACTTGAGATTCTGCCCTCTGGTAGTTTGCAATGCTCCTGTCACAGATTTGCCCAAGGAGGGGAGGGCAAAGTATCAGCCATACCCACAGGCATCACATTGCACACTGAGTGGATTGCCACAGCTCAGGCAAAGTCAGGGAGTTTTATATTTGGTCTTGGAAATTCAAAAATCTTTATTCTGACTTGTAAGTCATGGAAAAGTCGGCAAATTTTGTTAAATATGGCTGACACTTGTAAGCTTTCATTTTTTAAACTTATGCTTTGGATGTGATATCACTTTTTAACAAAAACATGATCATTAATTACTTTATTAATTGATTTGTAATACACCATTGCAAAATTTCCACCCCCATAAATCTTTAAAACTACAGCAAATGTACGAGATATTTTGCAACTTTCTATGTACAGTACTCGGTAACTCCACAATTATGCGTCTGATTTTGACTTATAAAACGTGTCTTTCAAAAGGTATTGAGATGGAAATTGATTAACCAAGATACCCGGGAGGTACTCCCATATAGTTTTGGCAGGGAATGCCACTGAGTTCGCGAAAGTCCTACCCTTTACAAGAGTAAATTTTGAAAATTATATGACCCTATACCAGATGACCAAGCAAAACCAAATGTTCTTTCAATCCTCAGGTGATCAAATCATTGACATAAACGGGATAGCAGTTAGCAACCTCGGTGTGTCTGAAATCAGCGAGATCATCAAAGGCAGCCCTGAGGTGGTCGTCTGCACAGTTAAACCTGTCACTGATTACAAGATCTGCGAAGCCGACCTGGAGCAAAAGAAGTCGGAATATGCAGTGATTGATCTGAATGCTCTGAAAAAAATGAAAGACACTGACTCTGTTAGTGATGAGGAAATGCCAACCAAGAAAATGGGAAGTGCTGAGTGCGATGATGTTCCACCGGCCAATCAAGATCAGAGGAGCAACTCTTTGCCAACACGACCTCCTAAGCCAAAAATGGATGTACCTCAAGAAGATACAGACTTGAACTATGCTGACTTGGAATTTGGCACCCTTCCCGAGCCGGCTCCAAGACAGCGGGTCAAAAGTGATTGCTTGCAAATAGCTCAGCCAATGAAGAGATCCCCAAGGCCTACGAGGGAGGTGCCACCTCCGAGCCCTGAGAAGGGTGTCTCATACACTTACATTCAGCTTGACTTTGGTGATGAAAAGAGCAAGGAAAAGGATGATGACAAACAGCAACTTATCCACAGTGACATGCGCAGGTCTCCACTACCTGCTCAAAGGCGACCATTTGTAGAAAACATATCTTCACCAGTTTAAAAAGCCAGATGAGTATGTTAATATATACATGATGTATGCGCTGATGATAATATTTATCATACATAGTAATATGTAGACTCACTCACACACACACACACACACCATGGCAGAAATGTTTTGAAGTTATACACCAATTTCATAAAGCCTGGAGTGAGCATGGAGTCGAGGCTTGGTAGGCCAGGACAAAAGAACATTTCAGGGGGAGATTATACTTTCATAGTGTTTCAACTGGTGGCTATAAGCTGCTTGTCTTAGAGTGAGATTGAACATGCAAAATCCACTGCCCTATCCCAGACTAACTCAAAAAATTTTATACTCTATTCTGGGCCAAAAGACTTGAAAACCACACACCAAACAATGGCCCATAGCATTGTGGACAGTAGTTACTATACGGGACTACCCTCCTTCCTTTCCAGAGATTGAGTTCCTCCTGCCTTTTTCAACGACCACTAAGTGCACATTCTCTCTTGTAGCTCTGATAAAAATGTAATGGGATTTAAGTGTGCAATGTGTTGGATGGCGCTTAGCCATACATTGTAGTTAAGTTCAAGTCTAGACAAATCTTATTTTACGTGCTTTTTGTGCACCTTTTTTTGAACAATAACTACTCTAGCTGAAATCACATCTAGACCTTGCCTATTAACAATGGTATTTAAAATAAATAATTATTCAAAAGTATGAATTTAAAAAGACTGTAGGGTAGTTGAATCTTGTTCTAGCATTAAAACAGTTAAAGTGACTGAATGAATAGAGAACTTCTCCTGAAGCAGGTTTCATAATAAGGTTCAGAAATGTGTACTAGGTGCAGTGTTTCCGAAAAATGGCCATTTTTTAAGCATTATGCAGCCTTAACAACTTTTTAAATTTAGTATACATTGTACTGATGATAGCAATTTCGCGCTTCGTCAAAATGGAGGTTTATTGCCATATTAAAAATGTCTTTTTCCTTATTTAATACATACTCTGGACAATTTTCTAAAATGCATAGTGTTTCCTAAAAATTTTGAGTGATCTTGAGTTAAAAAACAGAGAACACTAGAACATCAAGCAAAGAAATGAGTTTCATTTTTAAGTACCGGTAAATGTTCATTTATGAAATCAAAGCATTGTGTGAGTGAATGCAGTATTGTAAACTAGTGTTTCAGTTTGAATGATAAAGTCATTTGCTTTTAACAAAATAGCTGCAAATGCATTATAGACTAAGAAATTCATTTCTTCAAGCTGCTGTATACAATTGTTTAACTTTTTGTGGAAAAAACACAGCTACATGCACACGCAGCTAAGCAGATCACTGCAAACTTTGGAAAAACTTCAGATCTTCATCAAAACCAGAAAGTGTAAAATGTTGTGGAAAACGTTTTTGGGATGCATCTCGTGGTTTAACCCTCGAAAGTCCAGGGGGGGGTCAAATGGACCGCCCCATAGGTCTTTCCGACCTAAAGTTTGAAGCTTTCAAGCAATCAAAATGAAACTTTCGGTACCTGTAGTCTGATAATGAGCACATTTTTTGACGTTAATTGAATGACGTCATCACTTATAATTTATGCGTAATTAATTATGTAAATTAAAGTTTGAAATAGAAAATTGTAGTTTTTATGGAAAATTGGTTCTCAATTCTTTTTTAGACTCTATTCTCAATTATATTCTTATTTGAGGCTGAAAATACATGTTCTCTACTAATTACTACTCTACTAATTCTCTCTAACTAATTTTGAAAAATCCAAGATGGCGGCCAAGAAGGCGGATATGTTGTAAAACGACTGTTGCCATAGCAACAGCTCTTAATTAAAACTTGATTGTTGTAATGGAAAGTGATTAGCATACTAAAAGCTGCTTTCATGTCAAAGCCTGATCTTTTATGTGCAACCGTAACGAAAATCTATGGGGGGGGGGTCCAAATGACCCCCCCTTTGGCCAGCTTGTTACAGTAAATAGCTCGGACTTCCGAGGGTAAAAATGAAAGAAGAAAACGATTTGTTCCTAATTATCAAAATCTGGATGTCGAACAATGGAACTAGTACTGACACGGCTGAATTTTACTCTGCTATGGTTTTCTTATGCACTCTGTTTTCAGTGCAATAATTGTATGTAGTTAGCGGTAGTTATGGCGACTAAGATTGTTTGTGAGTCCTATTTCGTCAAACATAAAGTGCAATACTATCCTTTGTTGTTAGATGGGACCAGCACAAATGCAAGTGCGTTTGCAGTAACAGGGTACCGCAGGTCTGTTCGGATGGAATGGTAAGACCTCGTTCCTGCATTTTCCAGCATTTTGTTTTGTGAATGAAACGAAATATATTTGTAAGTAAGTTTCTATTTCGCAGCCGTTTTGCAGCGCAAACCTAGAAGCCTCAAAGAAAAATAGTCACACGAAACGTTGAGGTAGGGGCGGACTCCGCTCCCCCTGTTTCTATATTCGACACAATTCATCCAATTGCAACGAAATTTGGCACACATATTAAGCTAACCTTTGTAAAAAAATCCTAATAAATCAAAGGTTTTCGTGTTTTCAGTATTTTGTTTTATCGGGGTTTTGTTTAAAGGAAGTAAATTACCTGGTCCATTGGACTGTATATAGGGGCTTCACTGTACGGCTATAGTTGTCTGCCTGCTTGTACGAAACGTAACTGACGATGTTTATCGATATTTCTTTTCTTCCAAGGGTCGGATTTGGAGTGATAAGCAGTGCAGCTGTGTCTTACGCAGTGCAGCGGTCAAACGAATCCAAGAAGGTGTGAACTGTGCGCGTTTGATTTATTTGTTTTACCAAATGATAAAGGCCAGAATTTTCGTTCATTTGAAAAACGTTTCAGCCGGGCTGAATTTCATTCCGGATCGTAGTTTCCAGCCTCATTGGCTGACGAGGCCACCATCCAGCTGATCTGAGACTTTGAAATTAGCCAATCAGGTACGAGAAAGCGGGAAAAACTTGTTGTCATTCCATGTCCGCAAAGCAAGCTTTTTCTGTGCTCGATCAAACGATCACGAGAACGAACAAATATGGCTACCGTGTCGTTTCTTTACAGTTGATTTAGCTCAGTCTTGCATTCAAAAGTTTATTAAATTTCAGCGAGAGTCGGGCGCGATGATAACAGGTTTTTCCCGTAACGTCATGGAGCCAGATCATCTGGATTCCATTTAAGAAGAAGAAGAATAACAAACTTTGTTTGTGGCGACTAGAAAATTTCCCGCCCAAATGTTTGAAACTCACGCCCCGCTGAGTTTCATCATATATTCGGGAAAACAGAGCTAATGCCAGGCAGTTGTAGATTTTCGTAGATTAACAAAATAGGTGAATAGTACTTTTCGCGCTCTCTGATTGGTTCATCAGACACGGTGTATCTAGTAATTATTCACCGAAGTGGAGGTGAATATCTTGGGCTTTCACCGACACTGAGGTGAATAATTAAGTTAGCATATGCCCAACCAGTGAATCAGTGAGAAACAGGCTTTAAAATATCAATTTTTAGTAATCAGAAAAAAATGTTTTTCATTCAAGCCAAGCTACCGCGCGCGTACGATCGCTAAGCAGTGAATATCCAAGATATTCACTGATTAGTGAACCAATCACAGCGCGCGAAAAACACTATTCACTGGTTGGGTATATGCTAACTCAGGATATACCGTGTCTGATGAACCAATCAGTGCGTGCGAAAAGTGGTTTCCACCTGTTTGGTTAGTACTATACAATAAAACGCAATGTAAAACAATACATTACAATACATCACGAAACAATTTAAAAACTGCAACATATTATAACGCCATGCAATAGGTTAAAACACGATACATTACATTACTATACTATAGACTAAATTGCATTAAATTACAATACCATATTGCACCTCAACCCTTAAACGGCCAGGCAGAGGTCAAAACAAACCAACAAAGTTTTCTCCGACTTAAAATTGAAGCTTCAAAGCAATCAAAGTGAAGTTTTCAGTATATATAGTCAAATTGTGGACACATCCTTTGACGTTATAGTCTGAATTTAAGGAAGATGTCGTCATTTTATTTAATAACTTGTGCAAAATTTAATCGCTCTAGTGCAAAATATCCTACCTTTTATAAATACACGAATTAATTAATAAGCAAGCTAGACAGAAATCATAATACTAATCTAACTGCAGTAAGCAGAAGCTAGAGGACAAAATTAGCTATATGTATTTTAGAAAGAGTTAAATGAGGGAAAACAAATGTGTAAATGCTAACTGCACGGTAACAGTAAATAGTCAGCGTAGAGGTTCAACTTAAAGGTTAATAGGAAGGTTTAAAGCATAACATGATTGACTAAGCGTTGTCATGTCAGTGGTTTTTTGAAGGATTCAAGTGTTTTTCTTTTTTTCACGTAAAATTATTCAACATTATTCAGTACTCTTGAAGGAATTATTAGGTCACGTGATCTGTTAACACAGCTACTACATCCTTGTGAGCAAGGCTCAAGCGAGAGCTAAAAGTTTAGTCAAAAGCTCAAAATGAGGTGCAGTGTCGAAAACTGATGGTACACCTAGAATTTTTTAATCCCTACACAAGATTAAGCATTTTGTTTTTCTTTTATAATGGGTCTTCTTGATTTTTGCAATTGCTTTTTATGGTTTGCAATCTCTTTTCACATGTCAATTTTCATTCCCCATATTTCCTGCCATCCATCCACTCACCACCTGCAAAAGCTAATGGTTCGAACTTTTAAAAGCTTCAGCTGGAGCCCAGGAGGATTTCATCTGAGTAAGGCTCCACCTCTGAGAACGAAGTATTCCATTGGTCATTGAACAATAACAGTAACAATAACTGACGCTTTTTAACAAAACACTTTTGTTAAGGTTTGCGTTCTTTAACAGTAAGGTTTGCGTTACTTCTATTGTCTTTTATCCAATGGGATCTTTCATTCGTACAGTAAGGGATAAACTAATTCTTACCTTCTCTCAAAAGTAACTGCGACCAACAAATGTATCAATATCTAGATAACAAGCGAAGAAAGAGGTACGCGACTTGGTGGAACAAATGGGGCACGCACTCGCTCACTTGGTATCTACAACCCGGCAGAGACCTTGACGCCGCCACGCAAACCGCTGAGTTCAAACGCGCATTCCAGTACTGGGCGGACGTGACTCCTTTGAGGTTCACTCAGGTGCACAACCCAAGGGACGCTACTTTGAAGATCAGGTGAAACGGCCGTCATGTTTTGAATAAAATACAAATAACAAATAATTAAATACAAAGATTTTACCTCGCTTCTCAAAACAATGCGACGTGCTTAATTAAGATCACAACAAAAATATACAAGTTAGGCATTTTTCAAATGTTTTTGTTTTTTGTAGTTTAATTTGGTTAATAGGCTTTGCTGATAATTTCCTTTTCGCAATTTAACATTTTTTTATCTCTTCAAGCAATCTGATTGGTACGCTATCTCTTGTGGACAACCAGTGTCACCCACGTACACTTCCGGTAATAGAAGAGAAGGAAATCTAGCTAGAGCTAACTTATTTGAATGCACTGTGTTGTCGCCAAATTAGTAATAGTAATAGTAATAGTAGTAGTGGTAATAGTAATAGTAATAGTAGTAGTGGTAATAGTAATAGTAATAGTAGTAGTAATAGTAGTAGCAGTAAAAGTACTAGTAGTAGTAGTAATAGTAGTAGTAGTAGTAGTAGTAGTAGTAGTGGTAGTGGTAGTAGTAGTAGTAGTAGTAATAGTAGTAGTAGTAATAGTAGTAGTAATAGTAATAGTAATATAAGTTTTAGTAGTAGTAGCAGTAGTAGACAGTCTTCAATAGAGTTTAGAATTCGTTTCGAAATAAAACATTTCCTGATATCTATTATCCATTTGGTGTATCAAGCTATATTTAAGTCGAGTATTAAAGATTTAATTAAATTGGTCCTGTTTTTTTAGTTTTCGTAAAACTAACCTGCGGAAGCAGCCTCATGGTCGCGATAATCAAGTCAAAAAGGGGCCGTAAGAAACCGCACACGGCATGCCATGAAGCGACAGAACACAAAAAATGGTTGCGAGAAAATCAGGCGAAGCCGAGTTTTCTCTCTGCTTTACGAGTGTCCTGCCGCGCCATAGCACGCTTCTAAAACTGAACGAAACTGTTTTATTCCGTTTAGAAAATAGCTTTTAGAAAAATAATTTTTACCGAAGAAACGAGAATAAATCAGTCTTTGAATCTGTGCTAGTGTATGGTGATTATGAGCGTGCGGACTTAACCAGCTTCTGATGCTAAATTCCTGTAAATTTAGCTAGAATATTGCAATTTCACAAAACACAAACACAATCAAGTTTTGTCACAAAACTTTGCAAGGTAAAACAATGACTGAAGCTCGACTGACAACGAACACACTCTCGAAGTCGTTTGTTCAGGAGCTTGGTTTTAGTTCTTATTTACTATCCAAACAAGACAACAACAAAAAAACCTCTAAGCCATTCAAAATTAGAAGGACCCGAGGAAATGAGTCGTATTTGGTAAAAATCCGAAAAAAAACAAAGCTGTTAAAGACGGTTAACTACAAATGAGCTCGATAAAGCAGCCCCCATCAACAATGCTATGCAAGTATCTTTCGATACTCGAGAATTGAGCCAAAAATGGTCTCGTTTTTCTTTCGTCTTCTTGGATAAAGCAAGTAAACACCAATCACAGCCTCGGCTAAAACGTTTTCATTCACAAAAGTTGAAATGTCGTTGTTTTGACTCTTATTGTTCACTTGCCAGCTCATGATCTTTCGCAGTTTTTAAAACTTCGTCCTTTGCGTGACGTCAGCCATGATTTTGTTCAAGGTTTAGAAAATGGTCCTCAGCCAATCAGAACGCACGTTTTACTGAATCTATTTTCTAAAGCAACCTACAAACCAAACAAAGACATAAATGGCAACCCGCATGGTGGGTGTAACTAGGAGCGCATTTTTTATTCATAATTCTGGAATGAGAATGATTGGTACAGCATGCATTCGGAACATTCTGTTCATTCTACTCCTGAGAGCAGAACGGATAGAATGGCGTTCTGTCCATTCCGGAATATAAATGCGGAATAAAAGAACGCGTGCTTTTCACATTCTGGCCATTTTCATTCCAGAATTGCCAATAAAAAAACGCGCTCTAGGACTTTAAAACTTAATCTGTCGAAACTCAGAAAAGCAATTTGAGCTGTGTTTTAATTTAGACCATTTAATTATTTTATTCAGCTTTGGTTATGGCCGACATGGTGGTACTTCTGCAGAAAGAACATGTCGAGACCCATTTGATCGTCAGTGGGGGACTCTTGCGCATGCGTACTACCCGAGGGACGGGCGTCTTCATTTCGATGAGTCAGAACAGTGGACAGTAAGCTCAAACCGTGGTTGTAACCTGCTATGGGTGGCTGTCCACGAGATTGGACACTCACTGGGATTGAAGCATTCCAACGTGCGTGGTACTATAATGTGGCCCACCTACTCAGGCTATAACCCAAATATGAGGCTCCACTCAGATGATATCAGAGGAATACAATCCCTTTATGGTAAAGGTAAGAAATACCATTGCGTTGTGAAAACCTCACACGTCATCAACAACACAAACTACACTTATTCTCTACAAGTAGCAAATTACTTCGGACAGACGATATAAAGTTGGAGTTCTTGAGTGTCTTAGTTTAGACATCGTGCTTTCACCGCACCAATTTCAATTATTTGAACTTGGCGCGGTAGAAGCACGCTGAAAGCTCGATGTCCAAATTGGCACACCGATTAAGCACTCTGCCATAACTTGGCGCGGTAAGCCTGTGCAACCAAAATATTTCAGTCCAAAAGCAATTGGGTGCGGTACTCGGTGCCGTGTCTAAAACGCAACCGTGCTTTTACCGTGCCAGACACCCCGCCAAATGGAATTGAGGTCGGTGCGGTGAAAGCAGGGCATTCGGCAAGTAGCTGTTTCGGGAAGTATTCAGCAAACCCTCCATCCATAACTACGAACTCAATAAGGTGGTTTCTAAGCTACTACTCAGTGATTTTGTTTAACCCCATTTGGCCTTGGCTTCAGGACCGCGGCCTATATATGACATACAATGTGGTTTTGTTTGATTAGACTTCAAGACTGCTTAAACTAGCTACACTGATGGAAATAAGTTGGGGGGGGGATTGGTGGCCCTCCAGTCCGGGCGTAGTTAATTAAGAAAAAAGTATTTCCGTAATTGTGTAAAAGCATTATTTATTTAATGATTGGTTGATTGGTTTGGTTGTGTGCAAATCTTACAAAGGAAAATAAAAAAACCAAAATTACACACACGCACAAGCAAAAACAAATTAAGGAAAAAAAATGGGACACATACCAGAACAGCTAAAGGAAGTTGAAACTAAAAGATACGAAAATTTTTAACAAAATATTCAGTTTGGTGCCGCTTTTATCCTTTTAAACGCTGAACACACACTGTGTACAGCTAATTAAAAAAACTTTGTCTTCTGAATTGTTGCTTTGTGCATTGTGCATTGTTGCATACCCAGACCGCAATGCACCATGGATTGGACGAATTTTTAAATAGCGTTGCAGGTGCATACTATGAGACGGCGACATTCGTTTATTAGCCATGGAAGCAATGTGAACCACAATGCTTTGCGGTCTTGGCATGCACTGCACATTGATTAAATTAAAAATTCGTTGCATTTACAGTGCATTGCCGTCTGGGTATGCAACAATGCGCGGTGCACAATGCAACAGTTCAGAGGCCAAACTTTTTTGAATTAGCTGTATATTCCCTCACGTTTCTCAACTAAGCTGTGCATTCCGGTATGAAAGTGAATCAGTCACTTTATACAACATAATGTCTTTGTTCAACAGGTGGCAATGGAGGAGGCGGTACAGGGGGAGGTGGCGGAGGAGGCGGAGGGGGTGGGGGTGGAGGCGGCGGAGGAGGAGGAGGAGGCGGGGGAGGAGGAGGTAAGGCATTTTGGTTTGCGTCTTTGGCAAGTACAAAAGCAGAAAAGTTTTTGATTTTAGCACTTCTACTCTCGTTGAACTTCATTTTGGTCGCGAGGACAATTCAAGTTTGTTTCTAGACTGAAGCTATTACCTGCTCATGTTGATTCCAACGACCCTAGTGTAACTTGAGCTAACTTACATAAAACAGTTTTTTTAAAATTGAGCTCCACCTGTTGACAGTTTTCTTACCTTGAATGAACTGGTGCTTAAGGCTTGTTCACACTGGGTATGCAGTTACAGATGCAGACCGACACAAAAAGAAAAAAAACAGGAGAGAATGAAGAAGATTCAGGCAGAGATGCATGAAAACTTTTCTTTTTCTTGCATCCGTGTCTGTGGCTACTTGTGTTGTTTTGAAACACTGCACATCCGCTTTCGACTGCGCATGCGCTTTCAACGGCGTTTGCGTCTTCAGTGTGAACAGGCTTTAAGGGGTTACAAAAACCTAACGAAACGTAAAGATAAACCTCTTATTAGCCGAGGACGAGTTCCGCACGGGAAATTATGGACCGATATTTTTTCCTTCTTTTTATGGTCCAAACGCGCGGGCCATGAAAACAAGGAAAGAAAAAATCGAGGATCCATAACTTGCCGTACGGACCGGCAAGTAAGGTTTTGTTGATTATTCTGGGAAAAGGACGAAATCATTTGACGTTTTGACAGGTGGACAAGAGCTATAGGTCGGTACGGCTATTTACGGATTTGAAATTGACCAATCACAGCGCGCGAAATCAGTAAGCAATATAATAAAAGAGGTTATTAACTATTAAGTACATGTATATGCTTTCTTCAGTCTTACAAAACTGGTCTTGTGTTTCTTTAATTTTGCACCACCTGGTTCTACAGTAGTTCTAGGTAAGCTGCATTGAAATGTTTGAAGGACGGTGAGTGTTGGCCGGATGTCTCCGTCGGTACCCTTTCAAAAAGAACCTGGTCAAAAACCCTGTGAGCCAGGTAAAACCCCGCAGGTGAACTGGCATTTCCCTTTAATAAAACTGGGCTTTACTAGAAAAGCCTAGACCGGAAAATTCCAGTAAGTTTTGCCCAAAAGCACGTCAGTCGGATCAGGCTTTAGATCTTCACTATAAAATTACGTTAAACAATAAGTATTGATCACCAGCAGTGGGTCTTGGGTCGATCTAGTGTTGTTCGAGCAAGAGGTTGGCGCACGTGTACTTGTATCACGCTTGAAAAGTGAAATAAGTGTCACAAAATTGTTCACATTTTTTTATATCCCGAAGTTGAAAAGAATCTCTACTGTTATTCAGACGTAATTCTAAATGTTCTGTTACCTTTGTTGTAGGTTTTTGCAGAGACAAGGACTTTACCTGCATTTTAAAGTTTTGGATGTGTGGGTTTCACGGAGGCGTGCGAAGGGAATGTCCTAAGACATGCAAACAGTGTTGATCAAGACTATAATTAGTATATAAGGGAAAGGAAAGTTGGTATCATGTTTCTCGTCAAGCACTTTCAGAAAGTTGGAGAGGTTTTTTTCACTATTAATTTTTCTTTAGTTTTTTTAGATACCTAAGCCTGGTTTCCTTATGATTGCTCATTGAAGCGTAGGATCGCTCATTACTGCCGCAAAAGTGTTTCCATACGATCGCTGACGATCGCCCCCTCGCTGAAAGTGTTTCCAATATTCGCTGACGATCGCTGGTAGTTAGTTTTCAGCGATCTGGCGATCGTCAGCGATCTCGTGGAAACGAGGCTTAAAGGAGGTAGCGATGAACATGCATGTGATACTTGTTTGGCAGTATGATTTTTTTGAGCTACAACAGTTTTACAAGGAAGCAATATATTAATAAAGCGAATGATCGGAACTCTTCCGAGTCTTTCTTTAAAAAATAATGAATAATGAAAATTTTCCATGCGGTGCCCAAATCACTAACGCTGACGAGAAATTTATATATAAATTTATATGTTTTCATTGGCCTAATTTATTATAAAAGGGTTGTAAGACTAATACCCCATACTAGTATAGTCTTTTACCTATTTTGCATCACGTGTGTGTCAAATGTTACGGTCAGGATCACAAAATTGATCCAGAGCTTTTCAGGTTTTAATAGAATAAATATAATCAGAGCTATAAATCAATGATAACGTCATCCTATATCTATATGAAATAGAGGAACTTTAACCCTTTCCACAGCCCTGTTAGCCTGAATCCTGCATAAGGGAAGAAAGGATTTTAAAGGCCCTGTTACACTGCGCATTTTTCTCAGCAACTTGTCCCGCAATGGCATTGCGAGACAAGTTGCTGGAGAATTGCACAGTGTAACGTGTTGTCTCCCACTATTTTTGTTGCGCGAAGCGTTGCACGAAGTAGAACTCAACTCTATATTTCGCAACGGTTTGCAGCAACTAACAACACAATTGCACAGTGTATCACCCCTCCAGCAACTTGTTTTGCAACTCCACGGCAGTTTTAACAAGGGCGCATGCGCAAACTTCTTTTTTTTTTGTTCTGAGGAGCATTGCGAGACAAGTTGCTGAGAAAATTGCACAGTGTAACAGGGCCTCAACATTCAACTTCGGCAACTTGCAACGCTACATTTCCAACCATTGCGAGACAAGTTGCTGAGAAATTAAGTAGACTGGACAGTTTTTCACCAAGCTTACCCAAAACATTTTCTTGACTAACTCTTAAAAATAGTTTGGTTTAACCAGGATGCCTATATCAAGTTTGAGTAACTACACGCTAAAGGCATAGACTCCGAGGACTTATGTGTGGATATGAATATTTCGTTATTGGTGCAGGTGAATAAATAGTAGCGACAAAGTTGCGTAACACTCGTCACCAATTTATTCGGCCGGGGAACCTAATATTCCTGAACAGTCTGCGAAATCAGCTAGCACTGTTTTTCCCGTAAATCGCACGGAACGCAAGCGTGACACAAGCTTGTAAGAAACCCTCGCTGTCGTTGGGTTGAGTAGAGTTTCCATTTGAAAGTCATCCATAACAGTTTGCATTCGTTACGTTTTCAGTTTTCCAAAACAGTAAATTTGTGTAAAAGCTCCGCAGTACAAAAAAACAAAAAAATAACTTTACTTATACATTACTTCAGTTAAATGCTGTTACAATTTGGTATGTCTGGTATCAACGGTTTTGCACGAACAGGCCAATAATCCAATCGCATGGGATGGGCGTAAAAGCAAACGATTTTCACGATCAAACGATTTTCACGAGCAAATAAACATGTTTTTAAACAAATTTGCACAGAAACCTCACCTTACCCTCCCTCCCACAAAATGAAGTGGACAACCCTAAATGGTATAAGAAAGCAAGCTATCGCTGTGATATCACGATTGTTTAATAACTTTTTAAATTATTTTCGCACACGATTTCTTCATCTCAGCATTTATCACACGACAGGAGACAATTTTCCTTGACATACGTATTAGTTTCACAGTATATTGTCCAATGAGGACAGAGAACGTCATGGTCTTCACAAGGCTCCTCTGCAGAGAAACAAACATTCACAACATTTTTAAACCTCCTCTCATGTGGTGTTTTACCCCCCTTCCCTTAGGTTTAGTGAAAGAGGACGGGCGCGCGCTGGGGGAGAGAGGGGGGGGGGGTTGTATCAATCCTCAAAACTTAATTTGAGGTTACCGTTTACCTTGAACGGTGTTTTCATTTTTCCGCATGAAACTTTTAAATATGCATCGAACACCCACAAACCAATATACCAGTAGAAGGCTAGCATGCGCTGTAGCCGGACGTGTCAATCGTTTTTAAATGTCAGCATTGAGGCAGCATTTGCGTTGTCGCAGTTTTAGCCAAAACATGGCTCGAGAAACTCACTTCTAAAGTATGCTGCACATCATACAATTTACCTACTGTTAAAATTTTCGTTAGTCATGTGATATGCATATCTTGCAAACTATTAGACGTATTGAGAAACATTTTTTTTTACTTTGACTTCATTTAAGTTGGCCGTTCACCTAAAGCGGTGGTTTCAGTTCATCATATGCATCGGATGCCCACAAACCTATACATCAGTGGAAAGCTTATGGACTTTTCTAAATGATGGTGAAAAGTTTGTTCAAAAGTTTTGGCTTATAAACGATTGCGAGCATCATCTGTCTGTTTCACTTCTAGACGTCAATGCGGCTGTCACTTTCAGATTTAAACATTTTTAGTTTGTTTATGAGTTTTAGCACAATTTTCACTCTCATTCCGTCTTGGCAATTTTAAAGGGTACGCGTCATAAGTTTTCTGCTGGGATTTGAAGAACACTCCCTATTTGCAGCGCACAAAATTGCCCTGATTGAGTCATAAAAAAAATTGGAACAGATTTTCAAAATTCGCCAAATTTGACGGCATGAGGTTAAAAATCGAGGGGGCATTAATCCTTTGCATTGCCGTGTCACAGTTTTAGCCGAAACATATCTTGAGAAATTCACTCCTAAAAGATTCCGCAATTCATACAATTTTTCTTTCGGTAGATACTCGTCATATCTCGCAAACTATAAGACGTATTTAAAATATTTAACTAAAAGTTCTAAAACATTTTTACTAAAAGTTCATTTAATGGTGTCTCAAAAGCAAGTCATCAGTTTTAATACCTACGTTTCCTCTTAATCCTAAAAAGACAGTTATGTACTAAATTTGGGAGCCTGTTCTGCCGATGGTTGATGATATTCCATGTTAGAAATAACCATAACAATAGCTACGAAATCTTTCTAGGATCTGTAATATTTAAATTAGTTAGATCATATACGATACCTGTGCCATCCGTGCCCTCATTACCATCCGTGCCTCCTTCAGTGCCTCCGTTACCATCGGTGCCTCCATTACCTTCAGTACCCTCATTACCATCGGTGCCTCCATTGCCATCCGTGCCCCCATTACCATCCGTGCCTCCTTCAGTGCCTCCGTTACCATCGGTGCCTCCATTGCCTTCAGTGCCCCCGTTACCATTAGTGCCTCCGTTACCTTCAGAGCCCCCGTTGCCGTCGGTGCCTCCTTCAGTGTCCCCATTTCCTTCTGTTCCATCTGGTCTGCTTCCTGTTCCAAACCAGACAACAAGGTGAAATCAAAACTTTAAATTAATTAATTTTTTGTATAAAACTACTATATGTTTCTGACAATTATCTTTGTGTGTAGATTGAAAATTTTTACTTTAAGTTGTTCCAGTACTAGTATACCGATACATTATTCTATCGATAATCAAGCAGATTCAAAAATCTTGTAAGTGCCATGGATTTGTTTTGTTTGATTTACAAGGTTTGTGTAGCCATTTCACTAACCTCGAGAGTAAGTACTCATCGAGAACAACGTCGATTTTCAGATGCTGCTAACGAAAATCAGGCATCCCGAAACTAACGACCCCCACTTTAATGTAATCAAAATCCCTCTAAAATCCTTTCATGTCAACAATAAGTGATTGGCAGTTGACTCCAACACAAAACAGCAAACATTAGATAGAAGTTAGATGCGTAAAAATCGTAAAAGGCCTTAAAACGTTGCGCAAAAAGTTGCAAGAGAAGATTCCAAACTAAGGAAGGATGGCATCGCGTAACAGTATAACACAATAAAGAAACCATGACTTTCCCAGTTGTTTAGCTGAGTCATACTCCTTTTCAAACAAAATTTGGAATCCGAAAGCAACGGCATCCAAAGGCTGCTAGTACCGCAGGTAACGAGGTTCGTTAACTTCGAAATTGTGTGATATGTCTCATGTGTGGGACGTTTTAAAAATAACTTCACTAAACTGATCATGTCTACAACAGTTCACATCAGCCTTTGATTTGGTTGGATATATCAACCAATGTACATCGTCGTCACTGCTAAGTCACCAAAACTATGCTCGAAAAACGAAATCCCAGGGGCCCAACTCAGCTATTTTTATGACAATGGTTCATATGAGGTTCATGAATAGAGGGCAACTCCGATCCTTCAAGCTTATTTAACCTACCGTAAAGGTGTTGGATCCCCTCTATATCATCCTCTTGAAGTGCTAAATTTGGTCTATACCCCTCGTAGGACGGCCACATGATGGAACCGTACACGTCAGAGTGTGCTAGTCCTAACAAGTGACCAAACTCGTGCACAGCGACATACAGCAGATTAACCCCCCTGAGACAGCAAAGAGAGTAACACGGTGGTCAGCGAAAATCTGTCACATGCCTCAACTTTTGTTACATTCTACAACTTAACTCGCGAGCAAATTTAAAGCTCTTGCAGCACGCAACTTCTCATTCGACAGAAAAAAATTAAAATATTGACCAGAGCATTGCAAATCAAGTTGTTGCAATTAATGTTGAAACTTAAACAAGTTTCATTCTTCGCAATATTTGACAAGTTATGTGGTATTGATTTGGTCCACGCGAAAATGGAAAAAGAAACATAAGATTGAAGTGAAAACGCGTGAACCAAACAATGATACGTAACTGAGAAAGGGCAGTGGCCCACCAAATATGTTGACCTGCTTTAAATGGGTGTTTTAAGTCCTCCAAGGATTCCGACAATATACTTTGTTACGCTATTGTCATATAAGTAAAATTGCGCTGATGATTATCAAAAGATGCGCGCGCTGTCTGGTGGCGAAGTTTCTTCTTTTTCGCTTTAATCACCGCTATGTGATAATAGCAATGACGCGCGCAAAACATGATTAGGCGCGTGTTTTTTAATGAAAATTAAAATATTTTTAAAAAGTTTGCTATTTTTGTTTTATTTAAGTTACACTAAAACAATTCGACTTGGTCTCGGTGACTATTCGCCGATATTTACGTCGCCCTAGGTGACTAATTGTTAAACAATCATAATCTTTACTAGCAAAACTTTCACCATATTACAGTTGTTTTCAGAAAATAAAAGATGGGTAGATGCGACAAGGATCTACTTGGAGATTGTCTTCTAAGATGTATAGATGTCCACCTGAACATAAATGTTCTGTTGAGAAAGCACCAAGGATTTGCTACCAGGTACCCTTGCCTCTACGTCAAACGACACAATACTACAAAACCAACAAAACATTGGTGTTTGTTAGCGCCATTTATTTACTACTTTTACAGTATTTTCTGGGATGGGGGTGGGTGTAGTAAGCTGAGGGGGAAGGGTGAAGGCATACATGACATTAACCATTATGATTAAATAGCCTCATTTTTCCTAACAGATTTTGTTTCTGTTGTTTTTATAATTTTCTAAAACTTTTCATGAAAAAGTGATGGTGTGTTTTAGTACTCACTCATTTGTTCCGTCTGTGAAATGTTCGTCGTCGTTGAAGTGAGCACGACCGTCGGACGGAAAGTACGCATGCGCCAATACTCCCGGAGTAAACGGGTAATGGCAGTTCCTCTCACCAGTTACCCCTGCATGTCTCCCATAACCGAAGCTGTGAGTTGAGAGAAACATCTTTGACAATGGTCAAGTATAAGACAATGACAATGAGCATGACAATAAGTATAACATTAAGACTAATCATAACTATAAGAATAACAATAACAATGACGATGACAACAATAACAATAACAATAACAGTAACAATAACAATAACAATAACAGAAAAAAATAACAATAACAATAACAAAAGCAATAACAATAACAATAACAACGATAATGACAATATCAATGGCAATGACAAGAGCAAGAACAAGTTTTGGATAAGAATACTTTATACCTAAACAACAACGGAATTGATTGATATAGTTTGTGGAATCAACTTCATACATGTTTTGAAATTGTAAACAAGTTTCTATCACCTTATTCTTATGTTGGCCTCTGACAAGTCGTGTGTCCTTGTAAAGTTCAATGGGGTGACAGCTCCCCACATGTCGAGAGCCCTTTGGAAAACGACATCTTGCGTGGACTCATCTAAGTCAGGACCATACTGTAGGCATAGAAGAAAAATAAGTTAAACTTCCACAGCTCCTACCTTTATCGTCAATTTCGACCTTATATAACTCTTGTTAAAGAATTTAACACTGAGGTTTCAAAGGATGAGCTTTTCTCACGCGGGCTTAACCCTATCCAGACTGTGTGTGTTTTTTTTTTGGGG